>PVIC010000106.1:0-171233 GCA_004025085.1 Thryonomys swinderianus | reverse complement strand
AGGCTGGCCCTGAGCTCACTATGGTGCCCAGGCAAGCCGCCGCGAACTCAGCAATCCTCCTGTCCCTGCCTCCCGAGTGCTGGGATTACAGGCGTGAGCCACCACGCCCAGCATTATATGTGGTAACCGGGGATCGAACTCAGGTCCTTGCGCTTGCGAGGCAGGCGCCGGAACCACTGAGCTAACCCTCCAGCCCTGTAAATAGAAATTTTAAAAACATAGTAAACTATCTCCCTGAAGGGAGATAAAATATGTATAAAGATACATATTTTGCATGGGAAATCATCCCTGCTAGATATATGTTTTAATAAATGTAATTCGTAAAACAGCAGGAAATAAAATAATCTAGACAGTTATTCATAATTTAATGGCGGAACTGAAATAAAAGAATAATTGTGACATAAATTATATCATCTGAAAGTATGAGAAATGCCTATAACAATTATATTTCACTCTGAAATACTAATTTTTATATTATCAGAGTGTATTCAAATCACATGATGGTAATGTTTACTTGGACGCAGTACACGCGCTTCAAAGTTGATCGCCAGTGTCGGGCTTGCGTCCATCTCCGTTTCCTCTCTACTCTCCCCTGGCACCTTCCTATTTCCAAAAGTCTACTTTCCCTTTCCTGCAGCTTCCGTTATTGTAATCATTTACTTAGCTATTCATGTATCTTTAGATTCCCCATATAAGGTAAAACATTTTATTTTAAACTTTTCTAGTTTCTTCAGCATGATATTTAATTTTATCCATTTTCCTACATATGACACAATTTCATTTTTATGGCTCAGTAATATTCTATTATGCATCTAACTACACACACACATGTCACATGTTCTTTCTATCTTCATCTTCATCCATTTGTCTCTTGACTAACATCATCTAGGTAGTTTGCACAATTTAGCTATTGTGAATTGCCTTAGCATAAGTATGGGTATACAGGTTTCAGTATAGTGCTTTAATTTTTTTAATCATAAAGTCAATCTAAAAGTAAGCTTTAGGGATTTTTTTTAACTTTTGGGATTTGGATTCTTGCTCATATAGATTAATTAAAATTATGTCCTATAGCCCTTTTATATTGGAATGTGCAATTAAGAAAAGAAACCATTTCAGCTTGAGACTTACAGAAAAGCTTCCATATCCCTCCCAACACAACATCAGGTAAAGTAGTGTCTGTCTATTGCCTCAGGCTCTGCTTACAGCAATCTAGTTTCTCTAGCTCACATCTCCAAACATTGCAAAATTCCCCCTGCACAAAATTCTCAAGGTTTCTAAGCATATTGTCAGGTTCCATCATAGCAACCATCCACTCTTGATATTAGTTTTCAATATTAGTTATTTTCTTGTCACTAGAGCAGTATAATTGACAACTTCAAATTAAAGGAGAGAGGGTTCATGTTACCCCAGCATAGAAATGTCATAGCAGACAGGAACAGTAGAGGAAAGTTGAGCAATCTGTGCCAACCAAGGAATCAGAAAAAGAGGAAGAAAAATACAAGTACAAAAAATATAACCTTCTCAGTCATGCTGCGATGACCAGCCTCATATGACCAGGGCCTATCTCTGAACATGGAACTTTTGGGGGTACTTTTGATCCAAATCATAGCAAAATGTACCAAAATATTACAAAATATCATAACAGTATACATGTGACATATTTCTCCAGATTTTTAAAAATTTGACATTTATCAAACACACTTTGTCATTTTTGTTCCATCTGTTTCTATACATAAATATTACTTATTTATGAAGCACTTAGGTATTAAACAGATATTATGACCCTTTACTGCAGAACACAAATTCTCTATAATTTGCTGAGTGTAAATTCCCTGTAAAAATTGACACGCATCATTTTGATGCATTTTTAAAAATCAGGACATTAATATTGTTTTGTACTAAGATCTTGCCTGCAGATATTAGGTAAATTTCATCAGCTGTTACACTAAGTAGAATCATCAACTTAATTTAATAATCAATAATCACAACTTTTTTATTTTAAATCTTTTCCTTGCTTCTAAAAAAACTGATATGTATGAGAGGAAAGATTTTAAATTGAAATACAATTATAAATTTTATTTGTTTATTGTTTAACCATTCTGGGATCTCAGTTCAGAGTATTGCTACTTGTACAATTTTAATTGATTGATACCTTTTATAAATTTTAAATAATCATTGAACTGATACAAAAAAAACAAAAAATTGTTCATATTAACAGGATATCATCTGATATTTCACTTCTATAACATCTTTTTAGATCTTTGACAACTTTTGCCATCCATAGTTTTGTGACATTACTTCATAGAATAAAATATCACCAGTTAGAGAAAGAAGTAGCTGTTTTAATAAATAAAACCCTTGTTGAAAGGTACTATTTGGTAAAAGTCAGACCAACTGCCATTTTTTCATTGATAAACCAGACTCTTCTAAATGTTTTGTACTCCTTATGCTAAAATATATTGCTCTTTGTCCACCCTGTTGTTGTCTTGGGAATCTAAAAAGAGGATACCTAGCTATGACAGAGTAACACAAAGTCATAGACAGCCAGTCAAGCTTTTGTATGTCTGAAGCTGCATTACAATGTTACGGCAGGAAAGCTGATCAACTCTATCTGCTGTCAATCTAGAGACACATTTTTGTGTTATTCCTATAGACTGTGCTTTACTGTAGAACTCTGCTTCCTGGAATAAAATTAGACAGCAAAATATCATCAAGAACTATAGCAGAACATGAAGGAAACCATTTTGTAGTATCAGTGTAACAAATCAGAAATTTAAAAATTATAAAACATCTACCAGAATATTAGAAGCCATATTACTTTAGTAATGCCCTATGAAACATCTTCCACTTTTTTGTTTCATTATATGATCAATAAATTCCTAGAATGTAAATACTATTCTTTTATTTCTCTCAACAAACAAGTGAGACCTGAATATATCCCAGAGATTAAAAGTGGACATCATGTGTGTGTGTGTGTGTGTGTGTGTGTGTATTAGGTTTTGTTTTTGCTTTTCACACTACTTTTTACTTGTGCAGTAATTTAGCTTCTGCCTTTCTGTTTTGAATTTACACAGATACCTGTAAATCTGGGAATATCATTCTGCAGTGATGTGTCACAATGTCCCGGAAGCATTCTCCAGCATTTAACACATTAATAATGCCTTTCACTCCTCACAGCCTGCTATCAGGGATATTGCACAGCTACAGGAAGAGCACCAAATGAACAAAAACAAAACCATGTATTGTTCTAACAGTTATTTCAAACCTTTCTGTGCCCTTAAAATCATGACAATACGGAACATTACCATACGTAGAGTTTGGAAACTTCCAGAATCTAAACTGAATCCTTGTCCAGTCTTCATATCTGATATATAATGTATACAAGCATAATTAATGGAGCACATGTGTGTTGGAAGTATATGGGTACTCTTTTAATTGTAACTTCTCTTAAATTGTGCTCACAAGAAAAAGAATAAAATAACCAGAGGAGGAAAAGTATAACACATATAGTTAAGAAAGACTCACTGAATTCCAACTTGTTTTATCTCAACTGAATTTTTCCAAGAGCAGACAAATATACTATTCTATAGAAAACTTTCTTGTCCTTATATTTGGCATCAAGAAGATTTTTTATTCTTAAGAGTACATCAATGATCATGGTTTATATCTTAAACACGTTTTATCCCTATAGCATGAACTTAAATATAACTCTTGGCTAATAATTCCATTGAAAAAAATTAATTCAGAAATCAATAAACTTAAATGTTTGGAAAGCAAAATGCTGTATTCTTTTAAAATCACCACTGCTGAGATCAGGTTCTTTTATAATACATTGTAAGTTATATTTTAATTATCTTCAAAGTTTCTCAGGGTTAGAACCTATTGTTTATTACACGTTTCAGTATTCTGATTAAACTCTTGTCCATATGGTACTATTGTCAAAATTTAAAGAAAAAAACCCTGTCTTCCACAAGTGGCCACCTGCCAAACAATTATAATAATCATCAAAATCACAAGGATGATGGAGTATGACACTTCCATATTCAAGGACCTGAAATTACATAAAATTCATGTCAACTGAAAGAATGCCAATGCCAAAATATTTGGAATTCACATTTTTATGCTGATAATAATTTATTATTAGTCAATAATTTATTATTTGTCAATAATAAATTCTGACTTGACTCCCTATAGGACAGCATGAAGATGATCACCTCATTAAGGCCATTTGCATAACTATTCTATTTAGTTTATATAACAATTTTATATGGCTATAAGTGGTCACAGATCTTATCCATGACTATAGAATTTCAAAGCTTCTGCTGTTTACTGTCACAATACTCATTTAATGTGTATTTGTCACTTTGATGTCACTATAAAAAATACCTGGCACAGACTATTTATAAAGTAAAAAAAGGATGTATTTTGGTTTGTGGTTCTGAAGGTTCAAGTGTGAAATCAGGCCAACTCACTCACCTGTTCCTAATGTCAGGAACGTGCATCTTGGTTCTCCAAAGATGACATTCTGACACCCAACCTTTCATATAATGTTAGGAAAATGTTATTAGTATTCTTGCAGTATTAATATCTGTATCATAATCATGCAATTTTTGTGGGTTTTTTTGAGACAGGTTCTTCCTTTGTAGTTCAGGCTGGCCCTGAGCTCACTATATAGCCCAGGCTAGCATCAAACTCAGCAATCCTCCTGGCTCTGCCTCCTGAATGCTGGCATTACAGGCATGAGCCACCACACCCAACATGGTGGTATGTGGTACTGATTGCTGGTGGGCGTGAGTCACCACATTCAGTATTGTTGTATGTGGCCACCAGGGATCGAACTCAGGACCTTGTGCTTGCTAGGTAGGCACTGGAACCACTGAGCTAAATCTCTGGCCCACATTCTGGTATTTGAGTATAATTTGGAGACAGAGGTTACTTATTTCTGTCTACCTAGAGATAATTTCTTCTACATCCTCTATGAAGGGTAACACGTTATAGTTCTTTATGTACATTTCCAACATGAGAGAGAAAACATCCTATGTTAATGTTTCTTTGAGTACCCACTTATTATTCATGTGCATATGTGTATGTGACTGCTTATTTGTATATGTATATATATGTAAATTAATAATACAAATTTCTAGTAAAACTAAATTCCTCAAAAGTTTGTGAAACCTAAAAAAAACAAAGCAAAACAAAACAAAGTGAAAAAATAGTTTATGAAATCTAACAGATTTGAGGGAAGAAATGGTCTTCTAGCTATATTATTTAAACGGATAGATTTCATCATGGAATTTGATTAATCAGATCTATATCTACATTGAAATATGGTAGATATAAGATTAGATAGGTAGATGATAATTCATTTGTGCTGCCTACTTAAGTAACTGATATTTGGTAATTAATATCTATAGTGAACATGTGGTATATTTAGTAACAAACTCTAAATGAATAAAATCTTTGTATAAAACTTGCTCTTCTTTTGGGGATGTATACTATACTTGATTTATTATTTATTTCTTTGTATCCTGGGTGAGTCCTGAGTTGAGCCCTTAGCATGAACCAGTCACTATGCTAGATGTGCTGTGGACAAAATGACGATTAAGATGTGGTTACCATCTTTAAGGAGCTCTCATTTTAGGAGATCTTAAAAAAACACGGCGTGAAATTGATTGGCCTGGCCCTGAAAAGGCAAGCTAGGCCGGCTGCCGAGAGACTTCACAAGCACCAGCAAGTCAGTGAAGCCACCCAGTGAAATATATTTCTCTTCAATTCTCAGATAGTGTCAAATTATATACAGCAGTCCACAGATTTTTTTCCCATTTCTAATAGGAAAGGAATGCTACTTTTTTACCCTTTCTGATAAAACCCACATATCTGTGTTTGCCTATCATCTTCCAAAGATCTTTACTAAGAGAGTGAAAAGAATTAGTGAAACTACTTATGTAAAAATTAGGTAACTGTTGAATGTGGAGTTTAGTGGTTTTTCAGTTGAATTATGTGATTTGTAAAAAGTACCAAGTTACAATAAATTAATGTAAAATAAAAGATTGAGAGCAAATGTTTGGAACTAACTAGTAAAACCCTCCACCTCAGAGTTGCTTGTACATCTATTTATTCATGTACTTGATGCAAGATAGATCTTTGTGTTATGCGTAAGGAATGAAATATCATGCATACTTAAAATAAAAGTTTACAGATAATTATCATATGAAGAAATTGAAACTAGAATGTATTTGAAATATACTTGATGGTCATTATCATGAAAGTAACTATTTCAGATAACAATGTAAAAAATTTAGAAATATCTATAAAATCAGGATAATTCTGACATATACCAATTCTGAATAATATAAACATATATTAACATTAAGACATAGTAAGGTTTTACCAATCTGTCTTCTATCCCTTGTAAAATATCCATGTTTAAATCCTAATGTCTATTTTTCAAGGCTAAAAAATATTGCTCATTCTATTAAAAGTTTAAAAAATATTGAAATGAATTTCAGAAAGAAAAAATCAGGTATATAAGAACAATTCACAAATAAATTTCACATACAACTTGCTCCAAGGTAAGAGTTTAGTTGCCTAAGATAGTACTTCAGAAAATGTAAGCACTTTTCTGAATATAATATATAAATATTGAGTATAATATTTTAAAGATAGTTGAAGTTTTAAAACAATCTAGACTCAGATAATAAAATAACTATCTACTAGTAGTAGCTCTCTCTTATTCAGGAAAATCTTTGGGAGTAGATACTATGTACATATTTGTATATATCTTTGAATTATTGTAGTGGACTAAAGATCTATTAAGCAACTATAAAATCAGAATATTTATTTGAAGTAGAAGCCATGTGTTGAGTGTGACACAGTGTTATTTGTAAATGTTTGACCCTGGTATTTCCAATGTACCAGTATTTTCCAATTTATAATAAATAGCTTGCTGATTTCCCCCCAATCATTCACTGATGTATTTTTCTTAGCCATATACCACCAGGACACTTAACAAGATACTTTTTAAAAGTGTCATTTATTTTCCAGAAATAGATTTGTAAAGACTTTACTTCTCTAATTAGAAAAGTAATAACACTTGCCACACAATATGGCTATAAATGATATGTTCGCCTCTGTAAAACTTGAGATCTTCTCATCATCTACTGGGTTGGCTGCTGTGTAACATGCATCCTAACCACATCCCAGTCACGCACAGAGCAGAGATAACAGCCGGCCTTTCTACTGGAAGCCTTGGCAGCTCCATGCCTCCTTTGAAGCAAATGAAAGTTTTGGAGCCATCAAACTCCTCTTTCTCTCAAATTTTAAATCTGACCTATAGAACAAGTGGTCAACTACCCCTTCAAAATAGGTAGAAAATTTCAGCACTTCTTATGAGATTTTTGTTACTTTCTCAATGTGTGGTGTCATTCCTGGATTAGTGAAAATGCCTCCAAACAGGATTTCTTTCTTCCATCTCTGCCCACTCAACAAAATGATTCTCCTATCATTTTTATTATCATTAATTACTTCATTTTATGGTTAAGAGATTTCCCCTGTTATATTTCCCAGTTATATTTCATAACTGGTAGAATTTCTTACTTATTTGATATATCTAATTCATTTATCCATCGCCCTCCTGCAGGAAGCAGCATTGTTATTTAACCACTAAAAAACAAATGGAACAAATAACCTCTCATCTGACCAGATAGATTGAGCTTTTGAAAACCACGGTCTAGGCAGGAATTGCTGCTGATCAGTGTGTATAGCTAAATATAACCTCAGAGTTACAGAAACTTAATAAAGCAACGGATCGAGCACTTTAAGTTTATTTTCTAGGCTAATGTCTTACATATTGGCTTTCGCAATCCTACCTAGAGTACGCATACATTTTGAAAAGAGTCAATTAGAAAACCAGCGCCATTAGTGTAGCTCAAGATCTAGCTCGGGTCACTCTGCATCCAATGCCCTTTGAAAATAATGATCTTTCTAATCTATATCTGTTTGTTAAGATCCATTTTTAAAAGGTAGTTATGTGTAGCCTATGCTAAAGCTTGAAAGTTGATATGACTGGTGCTCTGTGACAGAACCACAGATGTTCAGTACATGATATATTTATTTTTTACCCCAGTGGCCCTTATAAAAAGGGCTGGAAGATCAGCTTATAACAAGTCAACTAATGACATGATATAGGGAGGCCCCTGGTTCAGTGGCTGTTATTACAGCTGTGTCCCATTACATATTAGATACCTAGAACATGCTTGCATTCCGAATGGCATTTATCTTTTGAATTTCAAACATTCCTACCATAAATAAGGATTTTATGCTTTTCAAAAATGTTTCACAGTTTAGTCTAGGGAATAGTGAAAGGTTGTTTTTACTTAATGAAATTCCCCCTTCCAAGATTCCTGGCGCTGAGATGAGCATTTTCTGAGTACAGACCTGTGTCACCCTTTTCTGTGCCCATTCCCTGCTATTCCCCTGGCCTGGAAAGTTGATAATGACAAGTTTCACAAAGCACCAGCGTGGGATTCATATGAGAGTTAGCCTTTGAGCATGCTTCAATAATACCTTTCCATTACATCTTACTAGTAGGTCAGATCTGAATGCGACAAAGATTTCACCACTATGCTGAGGGAAAAGTAAGATTTGTATGCGTATTCTGTGTCCATAATAAACACTAAGTCTTTCAATATTTAAAGTGAACGTATGAAAGAATGAAAATTTCCTTTCCTCCCTTTCCCAATGTCTTCATAAGATAGCAAACACCCAAAGTCCCAACCTTTGAAGCAGTGTAACAGTGTGAAATCTTAAGAAAGACTATGAGGTATGCTTCTACTTATAGATTAATGATCACAATTATTCCTTTGAAAGTCACAATGGTCTGTCACATCTTTTTTCAGGTACAACTAACTGCTATTCATCAAATGTATATTCTTTTCTTTTTGAGATGAACGCATCTCCTATCTTGAGGAATGAACCATTAAGGAAAGGAACTTCATTATGTGTGTCCTTGACTCAGGGAGAAACCCAGCCGATTTCCTTCTCTTCTCTAAATAATTGCTGAGATGATAAAAGGTTCGCCTGGGTAGTAGTTACTGCTGCACTAACAACTGCTGCCTGCCAGCGAGCAGTGAGGAGAGCAGCTGCCTTAACACTGCAGTTGGTGCTGCACAGCTGCTTTTATGCTCCGTATTTCTTTAAAGGACCCCTCATTGTAAACGGAGTCTCGGGCACACAGTTTGTAGTATTTTCACTTACAAAGGCTCAGCCCGCAACCTTCCTGTGACCACCGACATAGGCAGGACAGAAAATACAGTGGGGAGACAGTTTCCGTGAAAGCTGTGTGAAGAGTCCACATGTGTCTGTGGCAAGGCGGTAGGAGTGTCGGAAGGTGAGTCCAGAGAGAAGGAGCTTCCCATGTGGAACGGGGGGTTTGTGAGAAGTTGCACACTGCCCCCGGCGTCAGGGAGGCCCTGCCCTCGGCCCCGTCCTGTGCTGGAAAATAACAAGCACAAATAAAAAGCCAGCATTCGCCAGGTAGATGAGGTTTTCCATTTCCTCACAGTTAAAGGGTTCTAATTAGCATATTTATTAACGCAAATTGAGATTTTACTCTAGTACCTATTTTAATCTCTGCTTTTCCTTAGTGATTTTCTAAGTAGAATTTATGTGAACCCACAGTAACACTGTGATGAGGTTTGTAAGCTGGTTTGTCACAGCATCAACGTAAGTAGTTACATCAGTCCACCCTATACAGAGGTAAGTATCTATTATTTTTAAACAGTTTTTAGTAGACCAAATTTTATACTAGACTCTTCAGTGTAGCAGTTAAAATTTTTAGGAAAGCAGCACCAATAAGAAAAATGAGAGAGTTATTTTTAGGGAGCCAGCTTTGCTTGTGAGGCTAGTGTGTCCAAAAGTCTGATAATAAACTCATGGAATGAAAGAAGTTTAAGGATGGAAATTACAGCTGAAGTTTGAGAACAGCCTGCATTCAAAATTCCCTTGCCTTGGGGACCTTCATCATTTTCCATTCATATCTTTAAAAAGTTGATTTTATTGGTACACTTTATGTACACATCATGTATGTGTGAAATATACATTTTATATGCACACAACATCAAAAATTTGTACCAGTGTATGACACGACTTCTCATTTTTCCCATTCCCCTGCCTGTCCTACAATCAATCCTTTGCCCCTATATAGATAAGATTTGTGTCCTTTTTTGAAACCATCACAACTTTTCTTTCCCCTTGATATTTATCCCTATCCCTTTTCCTTTTGAATATTTTCTCTCACAATATTTATTTTGCATTCTACAGTTCATTTACATTTTCAGTTTACTGATCAGATGATACTATCCATATTGTAGAGGGTTTAGAGTATTATTTCTTTATTCTGTGTCCTGATTTATATCTTTGGGGGGGATGGGCAGGGTCTCACTTTGCTGTTCAGGCTGGGCTTCAGCTCACTATGTAGCCCAGGCAAGCCTGGAACTCAGCAATCCTTTCTCTGCCTCCTGAGTGCTGGGATTATAAGCACGAGCCACCATACCTGGTGTGATTTAAATTTTTATTTTTTCTGAATAATATCTTCATACTGATATCTAGATTGTATTTGATAAACTGTTTCCTGACTGCCATGGCAGTCTTCCATGCCACTCTGCCTAAGAGCCAGCTGACTGAAACTTCAACAAATTGTTATTAAAATTAAGCCTTCCTTATTTTAAACTGGGGATATTGTTTTGTCTCAGTAATGAGGATGTAATTAAGATGTATGCAAATAAAACTCCAACTTGAAGAAAAAGCATATATAGCATTTTTCCTCGTAACCATTTGCATGTCAGTATTGTTCTTTTGGGGATCACCACCTCCTGCCATCTGTGGATAGAGTTTTAGAAGCAATATCAGAGATGATTAGAAAGCCTTCCCTACATTCTTCCTTTTCTTATCTATGGGAGATGTTCTCACTACACAATAGTGCTGTGATTCCCAGGAACAACACCTGGGACCTTGTCAATCATTTTTGAGTAGGGTTATTGAAGAAAATCTTCTATCTTGTGATTATTAAACCCCGTGTTCCATTAAAAATATGATGAGAAACATTTCAACTCACCAACATATGCATATTCGAAGCCAGGAGTCTAATTCTTTACACAGTCTACCTGTGAATCAGATCAGTAAGCACTTGGATATTCTTAGAAAGAAGAATTATTTCCCAATTTCAAGGCTACACACAGACAAGAATCTACACCCCCTCACATTTCAACCCGAGTTCTATTGAATTGTGACCATGCATATTATAGGTATAGAAATAGAAGATGTGTAAACCTCTTTTAAAACTCAAGTTTATGTGCACTAATTATTATCTTGCTCTTAAAAAGGTAACAATTATATTTATGGAGTTTATAAAAATTAAAAATATATTATCATAGTATTACCAGTATTGCCATAGTATTACCAGTATTTCCTGAATCCACTTCACTGTTAAGAATTTTACTTTTATTTCTAATTGATTTCTCCTTGAATTTGTTTTTTAGAATAATGCTCAGTCTGTTATATGCAACTCAACCAAAACTATTCATTAACTCAGCCAAATTATTCTTTTCTACATTCTAGTCCTTTTTTTAACTTTAAAAATATTCCCTTCAAATTAATTGTATAGAGAAACTTCATGTAATATTTCATTTACTCAATTTAATTCTAACTACATTTACTAAATGCTATTATGTGACCAACATTGTTGGGGAGTGTGGCCAATGGAATGATAATTAATGCACACATGCCTCACTTAAGGAATTTGTAAATCAACATTATATCAACTAAACACAGATTGTAGAAGGGAAATACTTAGGAATAAATGATCATCTCCAGGCTGAGAACAGAGGAGGACTTTACCAAAGAAGTGGTAGTTGAAGTGGACAAAGAAATGTAAATGAGGATTTCATAGCTACTAAAGGAATCAAAGACATTAAAGAGAAAGGGCAAAGATTGTGAAGCAGTTTTCTTCAGGCATAGTTCATCAGCTGGACTGTACCAGGGAGAGGCCGGTGTGGGCACCATGGGCAGAAGGCTGCAAAGAGGGCAGAGGTCCATACGTCATGATGGATTTTGTTTGTTTGAGTGACACATACACATTTCCAAAGGTATTAAGCCAACGGTGTAGAAAGTAATGTGAATAAAAGGGCTGGAGACACAAGAAGAGATGCATATGTTGGCTCCACTTCTCCCTCCGGCTTTTTATTTGCAGCAGGCAGCAGCCTGCTCTTTCAGCACCAGTTCTGCCAGACGGCAACAGAGTGATGCCGGTACCCTGCTACTTTGCAGTGCTCGCTCTGTGCCGCACACATGCGTGGGGGAGGGGGCGACCAAAAGTTTGTGCTTTTCTGGGACACAGGTGAAATAAAACTTGGTCAATAATATTGAGATACAGTTTCAGTCTTATTACTCAGCTGCTCTAAACAGTGGTCCCCCATAATGTGGAAGAGAAAAAGCAAGACTTCTTAGCCTGGAAGTCAAAGCTTATCACACAAGGCCTCGCATTTATCTTCAAACTTATTTTGCTCCACTTCCACTTCCGAAGAGGAATGTAACTTCTGTCACCTAGAAAATCTTTGAAAATTTGGTAATTTCTACCTAAAATATATTTGTTCGGTACCTGTACATTTTGGGGGGGTTGGTGATAATATTTATTTATATTTTTCTCATATTATATATGATGTTTTAGAAAGCCTTATGTAAAGTTTTATCCATTTGTAGTATTTCTTATAATTTTTTCAACAGACAATATAGAGTTTTAAATTTTATCTCAGTCAATGCAGATAAAACATTTGACAAAATCCAGCACCCATTCATGATCATATCCCCCCAAAAAATTGGAATACATGATCTTTATTTCAACCTGATAAAAGCTATTTATGAAATACTAATAGCCAGCACCGTATTAAATGGTCAAAAACAAATTTTTCACACTAATGTGAGGAACAAGACAAGGAAAGATGTTCACTATCACAACTCCTGATCAATACAGTTCTGGAAACATTAGCCACAACAACTGGACAAGAGGAAGAAATAAAAAGAGTAAAGTTAGAAAGGGAAGAAGTTAATCTGTCGTTATTTGGTGATGCCATGATTCTATAGATAGAAGATCCCAAAGACTCAACCAAAAACCTTCTTGGCTTAATCACTATGTTCAGTAGAGTAACTATCTGTACTTTAAAAAGTCTTCAGTTTTTCAAGGCTCAGATTAATTGCCAACATCTCCTTAATTTTTCTCTAATTATTCCCAATTGGAAGTAATTGTGATTTCATTTGAACTCGCATAGCATGCCATTTTCAGTTATCTATAGCTCCCTCCTGGTGTTCTTCTATTTCAGTCTGTATTATAATGGTATTTTATAGACATTTAACCTTCCCTGGTCTGCTCTAAGGTTCTTAGGCCATCCTCTAGGCATGGTCCCCATTTGTCTATGTCATAATGGCTAGCTTGGGTCATGCCCAAATACATACTTTTAGATATGCTTTAAGCAAAAGAGATGTAAGAAGGCAGGGCTGATTGAAATCCTCTGATTTCGATACTGAGTTTTATAGAATTAGATCTCAAAGCAAAAGGCATACTTGATAGTTGAGGTTGTGTTGCGTTTTTTGAAATATGAGTCAAATTTTGGGACAGAATCTGAATTGCAGGTGATTGAGTACATACTGTATAGTGGACACTATACTCAGTCTACTGTGTGGACACAGGAACTGACAAGAAGCAAAGTTTTAAGACTGAAAGCAATTTATTATATGAAAATCTTTCTTATCTTAGTCAGTATGCCTACTTATGAATAAGGTGTAGTTTCTGAATAACACAAAGCCTGTAGAATTACTAGGGTACGTCTGGAGTGGACTTTGGTATCAAGCTAATTGTATCTGTAGGACAACTCTGTAATTCACTTTGTGTTTGTGTGTGTGTTGTTTATTTTGGTTTTTTGTTTTGTTTTTTTGAGACAAGGTCTCACTTTGTAGTGGTTCTGAGCTCACTGTGTAGCCCAGGCAAGCCTCAAACTCAGCAATCCTCCTGCCTCTACCTTCCAAGTGCTGGGAATATAGGTGTGAGCCACCACTACTGGTATTGTGGTGTGTGATACTGATTGCTAGTGGGTGTGAGTCACCATGCCTGGTATTGTATGTGGTTACCAGAATCAAACTAGGTACCTTGTGTTTGCTAGGCAGGCACTGGAACCACTGAGCTAATTCCCTGGCCCTATTATGCACTTTTAACCACCATGTTACCTAAAAAACTTTATTTGGCTCTAAAAATCCAAAATGATTACAAAGGAAGCATCGGTACAGAACTGCTATCTGATCTGAAAACGTAAAATAAAACTGAGATTGATATTTGCACATCATGCAGTCCATAGACTAATACAGCAGAAGGTTTTAGAATTAGTCATCCACTTTCAATACTTCAGACAAGAATGTAGGTATCTCAAGAGAAAAAAAAATTCTAAACAACTCAGCCTCCCTCATCATGACCCAGGACTGAAGAGACCTCAAGAATAACTTTGAGATTTAACAGCTGTAAGTTATCATGGAGCCTGTTGTTTACCTCCAGCAGTCCCTCTTTCACCACCTGCTTAGTTTCAGACTTATTAAAAATGTGTTCCAAGGCATATTTTTTTTAAATACAGAAGCTTTTATTTATATATGATACATAATATTTTTACTTTTGATTTCAAAACACTGACCTATTGCCCTGTATGCCACTTCTAGGATATTTCTTAACCACTGTTTTGAACTCAGCACTCCTAGAAATGTTTTCATTGCCAGCCCACTAACAGAATGGATATCACAAAGAGGAAATGAAAAACTACAAACAGTTCTGAACTTTATTATAAAAATGAGGTTAAATCAAATGAATCACCCTTTAGCATGAGATATTCACTTTATACTCATTTAACAGGCTTAGTTTGTATTCTGAAGAAGGTGGTGAGTATTATGCTTGATGAATGAGACAGTTAGCTTAAATCATAAATAAAACAAATAGAATATTGAAACACTTATCAGTCCACAAAAGATATGCTCTCTGCTGTACACTTGGAATCACATTCCCTTTTTTTTTTTTTGAGACAGGGTCTTGCTTTGTAGTTCAGGCTGGCTCTGAGCTCACTGTGTAGTTCAGGCAAGCCTCGAACTCAGCAATCCTCCTGTCTCTGCCTCCCGAGTGCTGGGATGACAGGTGTGAGCCACCACGTCTGGCACTGTGGTATGTGGTATTGATTGCTGGTAGGCGTGAGTCTCCACGCCCAGCATTGTATGTGGTTACCGGGGATCGAACTCAGGACCTTGAGCTTGCAAGGCAGGTGCTGGAACCACTGAGCTAAATCTCCAGCCTTCACATTCCCATTTTAAAGGAAGTACTCCATAAACAGTTTTAAACCCAAGAAAGCCAGACATGCTTGCATCGGCTTCTGCCTTAAAGAAGCAATTTACCCAAAACATACACCCGAGTAACAGAACGTGTGCTCCTCATATATTTTAGCACCTTGCTTTTCGAGATTTCATTCTATAAAACTGCCTTCAGTTCTTACTCTATTTTTCCTCCTTTTATTAACAATGTTTCAGCAAAAGGAAATCACTGTATAAAATATAGAACTTATTTCAAAAAGTAGTGTTTTTATTAATTTCAACTCTGTAATCTTAAAACAAAGTTGTATTGTAGACCATAACCAAATGATAAATTTGGTTCCCTGGAGCCTCCACAGCATCTAGTCTTTAATTTTAAAGAAATTTTGTTACACATTTCAGATCTTTGCAGCTCGTACTTGATAACAATATTGAAAGCACTGACTACTTTTCTCACTTATCCATGCTACCTATAAATCAGCCTGCATACGTTGCTGCATCTCTATTTAACATCTACCTTACCCCACAGAGTGAAGTGTTGGAAAGAATAATTGCTTGATTGAAGTGTCGTCACAGGACATTCTCAAGGCCCCAATTAGAAACTAGTAATGTTAGAAAGGGAAGGTTTCTGTGTAATTCCACTGGTCTCAATTCCTATGCGACAGCTGTCTACTTCAGAGAAGTCTTCAAGACAGTGGGATACCAGGGTGCCATCACCCTGCTGTGAATGAGGCTCTCCCAGAGGGAAACAGCTTACCTATGTTTTTCTTTGATTCCTACCAGACTCTAATTTTCACTTACCATGTGAATTGATAGGAAATATTTACTCCAAGATGTATTTTGCTTCATGTTCAATCCTAGTCCAGATTTCTATTTGTAGATTTCTGCAGCATATTCCAGGGACAGAGAGCTTGATTTTATTCTGTAAGGCATTCAGAAGTGACCTACCCTGTAAGGCTATAGGGTAGGTCACTGTTCAGGGGTTTTTTGTTTTGTTTTTTTTGTTTGTTTGTTTTTGTTTTTTATGTTTTTTTTTTTTACAGGGTCTCGCTTTGTAGTTCAGGCTGGCCCTGAGCTCACTATGTAGCCCAGGCAAGCCTCGAACTCAGCAATCTGCCTGTCTCTGCCTCCGGAGTGCTGGGATTGTATACATGTATTCTTAGGTTTGCATTTACCTTAGTTTCCCCAGGTTGCTCTCACTGGTTGCCAAAACTTTTCAATGACACAGAGTCAATAATTGATTTAATAGACCTAAGTTATTTAACTATAGTGAAAGTCTAAAAAGAGGTCTAGGGAACTTCAATTGTCTTCAATATCCCAGAGCATCTTCAGAAAACTGCCCCTTTAACTTTTTGAAATGAAAAACTTGGCACAATCTACTTGCCTGATGACATAATCTAAGGGAACAAAGGCAGGTCAGTATGAAATGGAAACAAATAAATATAGGCAACCATTCAAAGATGAGATATTGATGGTTACTTGATGGAAAGCTGGAAGCTGTGACTTAATTGTGGGAGTCAGTATAGAACATTTGTTTTGAAATTATCTCATCAAACAGAAGAGAGGCTCGAGTACTTGTATGTACATGTCTTAATCACTTTCTTTGTCACTGGATCAAATATACTGATGCCACAATTTAAAGACAGGGAAGTTCACTTTGGCTTATAGTTTTGAAAATTTACATTTACCTTCATTCAGTGTGTATAAAAACAGACACAGCATGGTGGAAAGGTTTGGATGTAGGGTGATTGCTCATGTCATGGTGGCCAGGAAACAGAGAGCAGGGTGAGATCCATCTTCTAAGTCTTTAACCAGGCCACCTCCTAATAGCAAGTGAGGGCCTCAGTTTGTGGCACCCAATAACCCAATCAGATTCCACAAGGCTCACTTGGAGCAGATGAGGCATGGGGGGGGTCACATTGCAAATCTAAACCTTAACATCAATGATTGATGGAGGGCTGACCCAAGAGTGAAAAAAACATAACTCGAGAAGATGTTGTAGTCAGGACATCCAGCCCAAATCCATGGAAAGAGGTGACTGAGGGCAAACAAAGCCCTCAGTCAAATACATGGAGTTTCTGAAGCTTGAAATTGGGGTGTTGTTTTATAATAAATTCCACAGTGATATTGTTAGGAGAACAACACAGCATCCCTGTTCTAAATGGGTGGAGGTACTTCAAGTCATTCAGAAATTAACCGAGGTGAAGAATAGATTGTATGAGTCCACTTTCCTAAGTCCCTAAGGCACTACACCCAACATTACAAAGTAAAAGAGAAGTTTAACTTAGCTTACATTTTAACTGGTTTCTTTTATTGTTAATTGGTTACATATAATATCTATATATTATATAAACATAGAAATATGTGTTCCAAGTTGAATTATTATTATTATTATTAATTATTAACTACTACTATACTGGAGAATTGAAGCCAGGGCTTTCACATTCAATTACATCCCCAGCCCTCTTTTAAAAATATTTTTATTTAGAAAAAATGTCTTCCTTCATATCTAAATTTCATGGGCTAGGTTCAAGCTAGTAATCTGGTGTCCTCTGCCTTTTTAAAAGTAGTACAATCAAGCCAGGTGTTGTGGCTCGTGCCTGTAATTCCAGCACTCTGGAGGCAGAGGCAGGAGGATTGCTGAGTTCGAGGTTTGTCTGGGCTACATAGTGAGCTCAGGGCCAGCCTGAACTACAAAGTGAGACCCTGTCTAAAAAAAAAAAAAAAAAAAAAAAGGAGTGCAATCAATATAAAAATTATGTTCCTTTAAATACAAACATATGTATGTATATTGATTCCTCATGATGAATGCAAAAATTATATAGTGTTTACATCATAATAAAATATAAATAAATATCAACTGTGAGTATATTATATCCTCATTGACAGATTTTCTGATACTACTATAGTAATGTGAATAATTTATGTGCTATTTTTATTGAATATTCATACTATTTATGTCTATATATTTATATTTTAAAATACAAAGACACTCTTCCCTGTACTTCAAGTTTTCAACCTGTAGTTGGATTGAAAATGTGTTGATTTAAGGTTCTAAAGTCAACAGAAATATCCACCCTACACATTCAGACATCAAAATCTGCATCAGCTGTTCCTCTGATAGTTTGATGTTAAAGTTGTTCATCATTTATTTGAATGAACTTTGTTATGTAGCAATATAGGGTCCATCAGGGTCTTTTAATTTGCCTTCAAAATCATTTCAGAAACATATTATTTTGTTAAATTATCGGTGTGAATTGAATACATATTTGGTTGAATTTGTTTTTTCACTACTGAATTGTTTCTTCCAAAACCCTGCTAAATTTTCTGGGCCTGTATAAGAAATTGTTCCCACAATTTTCCTTCTGGTTTTGTTGTAGTTATTCCTGTCATTATAACCTAAATTGCCACATATTTTTAACCAAGGGAAAATATATAAATGTATATATATTTAATTTTAAATCAAAATTTTCTTTTTGTATATGACTTCATTTTCATTACTTCATTAGAAACTATTGACAGAAATTACTTCATGTACTTCTTAATATGCACATATATTATTGTTTTAAAGTAAGAATATAAACATACTGACTGTATGTAATTGTCTATCTGTTGGATTCTGTCTACTGAATGCAAATGTTAGAATATTCATTCCACACGTACTCACAAATTTTGAAAAATGAGTGTTTATTGTTTTGTCTTACTAGAGTTTAATGGCAAGACTCCTTTTCAGAGATTAAAAAAAAAATTTAGGATCCAAATGAATTTGAATCAGTTAGTCTGAACATTTAACAGAGTTCCATACAGTAGCTCTCCAAGAGAATAAGGTACATCATAGATCTACAACTGCATATATTAAAACCCAGTGTGAGCCCCTTTAGAAGTACTGTGTTAGAAAACCCAGCCATATTTGGAAAGTAGACAGCCAGGCTTCTCAGCTCTCAACTTTGTTTGCCTGTAGCATTTTTTTTTTTTTTTTGAGACAGGGTCTCGCTTTGCAGTTCAGGCTGGCCCTGAGCTCACTATGTAGCCCAGGCAAGCCTCGAACTCAGCAATCTTCCTGTCTCTGCCTCCCGAGTGCTAGGATTATAGGCATGAGCCACCACGCCCGGCTGCCTGTAGCATTTTTTTCTTCATTTTATTTTTTCTAGCAAGGTACATTTTGAATGAAATTTAATTTAAAAGCATACTTCTGGAGTTGAGCCACAGACTCTGCCATCTGAATAAAATGATTATTGTTTCTCAATTTCAGAATAAATCCGACAAACCAGGCCAGTATCAATGTATAATGTATATATAGTAATTTTATGAAGTACTTGAATGATTGGCCCTGAAAATTATATTAAAACAAAGAATACAATAAACAAATTTTAAATCATTCAAAGCCATGTGTGTGTGTGTGTGCACGCATGTGTGTGAAACTTGTACACTACCATTATTTCAGGTTATTTTTATGGTAAATTTATTGACATACTTATAGCTTCCAAAATCTACCCAATACATACACATTAGTCAATAATTTTTTCACAATTTTACTGACAGATATTATCATTATAAATCAATTATAGAATGTTTTATCCCCTAGTAATCAAAAGTAGTAAGTCCTTCACTGAAATTTTCTTTTTAAATACACTTTTTAATTTATGAGTCTTTATATGCAATATAAGCTTTTGTAAATAAAACAAAATGATATGTTTACTGTCACAAGCTCAGGAATGTATGTTTAGAATCTTTCTACATATTAGTTAAAATGCAGTGTCCTCTATAAAATAAAAGTCAGTACAGCTATATCTAAGGATGTTTGCTTCTTCAGACTGAGAATAATTTTCTGTTAGAGATTGGGGTAAGGAATTAGAAATGCAGGAACCTAAACAACCACATTAAAATGAAAGTCAAAATGTTAAAACAAACAAGTATAGCTATATTTATATTCACATAATTTTCTTTGCAGCTTTCTCCAATCCAAAAATGGAATAACCTGAAGCTATTTTTTTCTAATGTGCTAAAATTTTTATGATGCATGTAAAAATTAATCAGCTCCAGTTCTCAAAATTCTAAGGTCGATTATGTGAAGTCTTCATAACTGTAAAAATATGTATTCATGCATTTTTTTACTTGGCTGCACTTGAGAACTATAATTGCCTCAAAATTCATGGCTAACTAAAAAGGACATTTGACAAAAATTCCTCAGATAAATTAATCCTGTGCCTAGAACCACAGAAATGAAGCCACAGGCACCATGGATATCAAGCAGCAAGATTCTGCCTCTGCATTTCCAAACTTTTTCTTTTTGCTTGAGATTTTTAAAAATATATTTTTATGGAAGATAAAGTTATTTACTGCATCTAAATGTTTTCACTACTTAATGAAGTTAGATGGGGTGGAGAGTGAAAAAAATGCTTAAGAGAAAAGTTAGGAATTATCATAAATGAACACATAGACATAGCAGATTTTACAGCCAAAACTGAAATTTTGCAGGCATGATTCCTTTTGGAAAATCTGCAGTGTTCTACTTGTATTTATTTCATTGGTATAAATTTGCAAATGTGACCAAGTTTACGTTTTTCCACCTGCATCTTTCACATAGCTAGACTAAAGAAACTTATCATCATAATTATAAAAATTAATTACACTCAGCCGGGCCTGGTGGCTCACGCCTGTAATCCCAGCACTCGGAAGGCAGAGGCAGGAGGATTGCTGAGTTCGAGGCTTGCCTAGGCTACACAGTGAGCTTAGGGCCAGCCTGAACTACAAAGTGAGACCCTGTCTCAAAAAAAAAAATTAATTACACTCAGATTGAAATTTGTTAGTGGGATGGGCATACATACTCAGAAGAGATGACAATGTGTACTGAGACTACATTGTAAATAGAGAATGCATATAATATTTTTTATTTTATTTAAAATGTTTTTGTGATTTAAAAATGTACATTACAAGTATACTTTGGGAACCACATTGATATGGATTTAAGGCTTCTCAGAAATCTGATTTTATAATAATAAAACTATTTACCACTCTACATACCAACTCACCAAAATTGTTCTCTATTCCAAAATGCTCTTTCTTCCCATTTTTTAAAAGTCAATGAGTAGTTCTGTATGAGAATAAATTGCATATCTCTGAGCTAACTCCCAAAATCTGATTTCTTAGTGTCTAATCAAACTTCATAGATTTCCTATTATGGAAGATTTGGTCTTTAAACTTCCCAAAGCAAAATGGACTACATCATTTCTGAAGTGGACCTCAGCCTCGCTTGTTAATATCTCTGTTGTCCTTGGGGAGGGCTGCTAGGCACATACAGGCCACTAGGGCGGAGCATGAATGAGGCATATGTCAGCCTGAGTGCCCCCAAATGTTTTCCCTCCTGCACACATCATGAATAATATTTAGATGCAGCACATATATTTGTTTTGCATCATTAAAAAGGAGAGATGATGTCTTATTAAGTTTCTGATTCATACAACAATGAAAAGTTAAACAATAGTACTCGTGAATGCAGTAGTTATATAAGAACATTCTTCATTCCTCTGGACTCTCTTTTTTTTTTTTTTTTTTTTTTTTTTTTTTTTTTTTTTTTTTTTTTTTTTTTTTTTTTTTTTTTTTTTTGCTTTTTGGAGACAGGGTCTCACTTTGTAGTTCAGGCTGGCCCTGAGCTCACTATGGTGCCCAGGCAAGCCGCTGTGAACTCAGCAATCCTCCTGTCTCTGCCTCCCGAGTGCTGGGATGACAGTCGTGAGCCACCACGCCCGGTACTGTGGTGTGCGGTTGATTGTTGGTGGGTGTGTCTCCACGCCCAGCATTCTATGTGGTTACCGGGGATCGAAGTCAGGTCCTTTGTGCTTGCTAGGCAGGCGCTGGAACCACTGAGTTAACCCTCCGGCCCTCATTTTCTTTCTCATTCACTCGGAATGTACTCAACTGAGAGTGAAGTCGAATCCACATAAATATACATGTGCGTATAGCCATGTGTTTGAGTAGGTGCCTGTTCAAATCAGTTATACTATTTGTGACATCAACACAAAACATTCCTATGTAAAACCTTGGATATGATGCCTTAAACAACTCTGGACCACTAAAATCATGGTTTCATCCTCCTTATTTGATATTTTCTATGTAGGCCTCATTAATATTACCATAGACCTCTAATATACACTGTAATCTAAAAGCACAGAAGCTAATCATGATTGAAACAGAAGCCACACTCAGAAACTTCACAACTGTACAAGATCCTAAACTTCAGGTAGAATAAGAGGCTGTGTGATGGATTCAAAGTTGGTGCTTTTGAAAAGTGATTAATTTCTAGTTGTGGAGACCTTATGAATGGGAGAATTGCTCTTTTAAAATGGCTACAAATAGTTGCCTTGCTCTGTACCGTATGAAGACACAGCTAGATGATGTCATCTATGAATCAGGAAATATGTCTTCAAGAGACACCAATTCTGCAAACACCTTGATCTTAGACTTCCCAATCTCTAGAACGAGAAGACAAAAAAATCTGTTGTTTAAATTTTTTTTGGTATTTTTGTTATAGCAATTAAAAAATACTAAACCAAGGTCACTAGGATTGAAGGGAGGGAAAAGAAATTGCAAGATTATGTAGATATCCTATGTTTCCTCAGACAGCTCATTGTCTGTCTTTTTAAAGAACTATTCTGCTTGCTTCAAGAAAAAATTCAGATATATCACTATCATTACTATTTGAAATGCATGTTTTAATAGTATATAGGTATGATGACTCCAAGAACTCATGATCAAAAATATCAGAAGGCCTAATAATTATATATTTTGCTTCTATGTATTAGTTTAAAATAAATTTAAACAAAAAAGGAAAGAAAAATGTGTCACACTTTTCAAAACGAGGAGGATGGTGTGCATCACAGGGCCACAAAAGGAAGTCCAGGAGCTCACCGCAGGTTGAAGAGGCCAGAGAAAGCATGAGCAGTAGCTTTCATGGTAAACCAGGGCAGACTCAGAACTGACTGGTTTGTTTAAATAATTTCTCTGGAATCAGAAATAAAGGAGGAATTTTCTGATTATGTGGTTCCTGGCCAGGAGTGTTCAGGGCAGAGGAACACAGCTTGCTGAAATGGAAGAACCAGGTGGAGAAATTTTGTAAAAAGGCCCTGGATTGGTTAGATTTCATATGCAATGGGAGGCCTTTAGTCTACTTGATTAGGCCTGAGAAAAGCAATTCTTCAGCCAGTGAAAGCCCAGACAAGCATCAACAAAGCAGAAATGGGCCAGATTTAGCTCAGAGGTTCCAGCACCTGCCTAGGAAATGCAAGGTCCTAAGTTCAATCCCCAGTAACCACATATAACAATACCGGGAGTGGTGACTCCCTCCCACCAGCAATCAGTACCACATACCACAGTGCCGGGCATGGTGGCTCACACCTGTAATCCCAGCACTCGGGAGGCAGAGGCAGGAGGATTGCTGAGTTCCAGGCTTGCCTGGGCTACATAGTGAGCTCAGGGTCAGCCTGAACTACAAAGCAAATCCTGTCAAAAAAAGAAAAGAAAAGAAAAGAAAAGAAAAAAACCTTTGGACTATGACATACTAAAATCTAGTTATGCAAACTAGAACTTTTTTTAAACTACAATAGTAACACATGGTGAAACATACTGATCATAAGTATAACATATAAGTGCCTTTGATAAAAAATATCAATTCCAATAAAGACATAATTTACTTTTGTCAATGTAGAATGTTCCATTTTATCAACTTTCAATGGATAATCACAGAGTCAACCAAAGTTTAATTTATTCTAGAGTGGTGTATATTTTATTTAGTTTCTAAATATAAGGTAACATAATAAAATGAAATTTGTTTTATTTCTTTCTGACCCTCTACTTGAACATATGAACAAATAATCCAAAGGACAGACTTTCAGAATAGTGTCCTTAGCGTTCTGTGAACTTAAAGGTGAGTGTCAGTGTTTTTACTGAGCTAAAAGTACATTTATATGGTATGAATCAGTGTTATATACCCCACTTTATGCTGGAGCTGAAATTCAAGGAGTCTAGTATGACAGGCACACCTTTTATCACTGAGCTATTTCTCCAGCTTTTTCCTCCTTTTATTTATTTACCTTTAATTTTCTTGATATAATTCAGATATACATAATGACCACATTTATCATAGGGAATTTGTTCCTGTATATAGTATACCTTATTTTTTTTCTGATCCTCTACCTTGAAATTCTCTTCCTCTCCTTATTTATAAACACTTTATTTCCATTTTTCCTTCTTTTCTTTTTTTCCTTTTCCTTCCTCATATTCTGCATGCCTCATCCCTACTTCCCCTTTATTTTTGAATGACTTCTTCCTATTTCATATTTTTTATAATAAATATTTGGTCCTTATTTACATTTTCAGTTTCTCACACAGAGATGCAATTTAGAGACAGACTCTCCCTACTTGTGACCCTTCTTCCACTGTACTGCCTCTCAACTCTTAAAGCTAATCAAAGGTAACAAGCAATTGGTAGAAGCTCCACAAAAGTCACCACCACCAAAGGGAGATTTACCTGCCCTGTACTAGGGCTCCAGCCAATCCCAACTCAGAACACAAGTGTGGTTTCTAGCCCTTTAAAGCAAAGCAAATAGACAAGCACAACCTCACAATGTGGTGGCAAGTTCTAACCTAAATTTGTTCCGTGTTTACCTCGACTTGATATATATGACCATCCTTTAACTGTCACCATATTCCTTACATTACCCTCCACAATTTTAAGACCAGCAAATTGAGTATTATCCATAAAGAGTGATAAATTTGAGTCACTTATACTCAAATGATTGGAATTTGAGGACATACTCAAAAGTGAAATAAATAGGACATACATGTGTAAATACATATCATTTTTCTACTATGAGAAGCTGAAAGTGTAAATGAATGTCAAAATGTATGATTGGTAATGTGAAATGGGAAGAAAATATGCAAACAGGAAAAGGCAGGTAAAGGAAAGAAGAGAAAGTAAAACATTTGGTAGTAACAAAAAGGAAATAAAGTTTATGTATGTAGGGAATGGGGTTGTAGGGAGGACAGAAGAAAGGAGAAAACTGAGAATCAAGATGGGTCATATACAGCTGCAAATTCTCAATGTTGAATATTATAATGTATGCATAAATTGTACCAATAACACCAGTTTTTAAAAACTTAGGACCATTTGCACTAAATTTGTCAAAACTAAAAAATTATATGAGAACTTATCTGATTTTGCCTAAGATTTCATTTTAATCATGTATATTTTCGTGATGAGTGTGGTTTTATAGTTTTTACTTTATTGTCTTTAATAGAAATCAATTAATTTAGCAAATCATCGCATTAAGAACATAGGCAGGAAAAATTGGTTAAGTACTACTACATTAACTCGTTGAAGACTTGGGTTCTTGAAAGTCCATAAAAAGCAAATTTTCTACATGTTATAACTCTGAGATTGTACCCAGGGCTAACATTGCCAAACTCAGAATTTAGACATATTTCTATTCCCAAAGCTAAGCCATATCGATAGTTAGAGATTTAATGAAGCTAGAAATTTCTCAGTCTATTTTTTACTCTCTCAGAAGGAAAACTCTATTGTTTCTGTGTGGATTATTATGTCTCTGGAATGTATTTTTCTAAGTTTAGGCTCAGGGAATTACTGCAAAGCACATATTTTAAAATGTAAAATAATGAATGATGCATTTAAAATGAACATATAGCTCAATGCCAAAGATATATTTGAACTTCATTTGTCTCCAATTAAGAACAGAAGACAGTCAGATCCAGATCCTGCATTAGTATATTTTATATGAAAATAAAAGCAGTAGGCTGAAAAATAAACACAGCCACCATTGACATTCTGTCTTGTTTAAAAATATATGCACCTAATGTTTAGTGTGATTGTGAGCTGTTTATAAAAATGTACTAATAAAGAATTCAGTTAAAAAAAGAATATATGCCATTGGGTGGAGGGTTTAGCTTGGTGGTTCTTTCACCTGCCTCTCAAGCACAAGGTCCTGTGTTGGATCACTGGTAATAAAAAAAAAAGTTTGATATTCTAGGAAAGGACTCACTAGATTTAACTCGACAGCCCTAGAAAGAGTCAAAGAGAAAAAAAAAAAAAGTGTTGCAGAACATTTCGGGCAATCCAGGGAATATTTCTTCCTAAAATGTATTCCAACAGTGTATACTAAGAAGTCCCTAAGAGCCTAATGTGCTCATAAGTAGGGCTTTTGGAAGATAATTGTAATGGCTTTTTGTTAGGTGCTGAGGTGTAACTGGGAGAGGCTGATCACAGGCTGTGACTGAAGGCCCTATTTCTTTTTCCCATCTTCCCTCAACTCTCCCCATGGCTCTGATCAAGCCCTGAGCTGTAGTCCTCTCATTGTGCCTCTCTGTCACATCTTCTTACCTTGGACCCAAGTGACTCTGGACAAACATAAGGCAAACACCCTTCTTTTCTCTTCTCATGGTTCCGGTGTCAGGTGTCGTGTCTCAGTGAGAGGAAGGTACCTAAGATAACTAGTAATAAAGTATGTGTGTCTCTGTGTATGTACATATCCTAAAAAGAATCTCAACACTTAAGATTAGATACACAAGTATATTTCATTTTCCAGAGATTAAGTTGTTATGAAAAAAATTAAATTCACTCTACTTTGTATTACTTTCAACCTAGATAATTTCTTATTTTTAAAAGAAATTTATTTTAAGTAAATAATGTTTTGGATATAGGTGTTAATAAATTTTAAACATTCACATTGAATCAACACACCTAGAAACTTATGATTTCAGAGCCATGAAAGATTTATGAAAAGATTGTTCTGGATCTGTGAAGATATGAATGAAATTAAAATAAGAATTTGAAATTTTAAAAGAGGAATTTGGAGAATTCCAAGTTGAGAAAACTTGAACAATACGAGTTTATCTCAAATTCATAAAATAAATATCTATAAAATGAACCCTCCTAAAAATCACTGGTTCTTTTTCCTCCTTTTCTTTTCTTACTCCCTGTTCTGAGGTGGGAATGAGATCCGAAAGTTTACCTGAAGCCTTAAGTTTTCAAAACTAATTCATTGTCTTTAGAATTCAATCATTAAAACTTGAGAGTGTTACAGAAATTTAGGATTGGGCGGGGAATTTATCTCAGTGGTTCTTACTATGCAGAAGATTTTTAATAAGATTGCAATTGTTGATTCTTTCTGCTAGTTCCCATGCTGCTGAGGTTTTTGTTGTTGTTGTTGATAAAGTCTTTCCCAAAGCCAATGTCTCCAAGAGTTCTACCTAACCTGTTTTCTAATGGTTTCATGTTTCCTGTTTTAATACTTAAGTCTCTAATGAACTTTAGTTTTAGTTTGGTGCATGGGATCAGAGCAGAAATAAAGACAATGGAGACTAAGAAAGCAATACAAAGAAAAATCAGTGAATCAAAGAATTGGTTCTTTGAAAAAATTAAAAAAAATTGTCAAACCCTTAGTCAACCTTGTCAAAAAGGGAAGGAAAAGGACCAATACATCCAATTATGAATGAAAGGGGAAAAAGCACAACAGTTCGAGGAGAAATCCAGAGGACAGTCAACACCTACTTCAAAAATTTGTACCCCAATAAGATGGAAAACAGAACAAAGCGACAGATTCTTAGACATGTATGAACTCCCAAAGATGAACGAAGAAGATATAAAAATACTAAACATCCCAATATCAGTCAGTGAAAACAAAAATATAATTAAATACCTACCAACAGAGAAACGTCCTACTCCTGATGGCCTCACTGCTGAATTCATAAGACATTTAGAGAAGAGCTAAGGCTACTGCTTTTTACATGCTTTAATGAAATTGAAAGGGGTGGAAATCTACCAAATTCATTCCCAGAAGTACCTATTAAGTTCCAAAGGCAGAGAAAAAAAACAACAAAAAGTGAACTACAGGCCAATCTCTCTAATAAATATAGATGAAAAATCCTCAATAAAATCCTGGCAAACAGAGTACAGAGGATCATCAAGATGACCACAGACCCTGGCCATGTTAGATCAGCCTAGGAATGCAATGATAGTTCAACATATATAAATTTATCAATTTAGTGCATTAAATTAATAGAGTCAAGGACAAAAACCACAGGATCATTTCAATAGATGCAGAAAAAGTGTTCAGCAAATCCAACACCCATTCATGATTAAAACTCAACCAAAAATTGGAATAAATGGTCCTTTTTAATTGAATTCTTTATTGGTACATTTTAAATAAAGCTCACCATCACACTCAGCATTGGAAAATTTGTATCAGTATATGACATGAGTTAATTCTAATTTTTACCCATATCCCTACGCACCCCACAACCCCACCCCCTATATACATGTGCTTTCTCTTTCTTTTCAAATCATATTTATTATTTCCCCTCACTACTTTTCCCTACCACATTTCCCTTTGAATATTTTCTATTTCACAAAATCTATTGTACATTCTAGAACTCATTTACATCTACAGGTTATCATACCAGAGAAAAGATATGGTACTACTCTGCCATAAACAATGACAAGTTTAGTCATTGATGTGCAAATTGACACACCTTGAGGACACAATAATAAGTGAAATAAATGGGAACAAATGGCCTTTATCTCAACCTGTTAAAGACTATGAAAACTAACAACCAATATCATATTAAATAGCCAAAAATTAAAATTTTTCACACTAAGATGAGGAACAAGACAAGGATGTCCACTATCACCAATCCTGTTCAATATACTTCTGGAAATGTTACCCACAACAATTAGACAAGAGAAAGAAATAAAAGGAGTAAAGGTCAGAAGAGAAGAAGTTAAGGTATCATTATTTGGTGATGCCATGATACTGTATGTAGAAGATTCCAAAACTCAGCTAAAAACCTGCTTGACTTAATCGCCACGTTCAGTACAGTAGCTGGGTACAAAGTCAACACCCAAAAATCAATAGCCTCCCTATAGGCAGATACCAGACTCACTGAGAGACAAATAGAAAAAAACAATTCAGGTCACAGTAGCACCCAAAAAAAGAAAATACCTAGGAATCAAACTAACAAAGGAGGTGAAAGACCTCTGTTCTGACAACTAGAGGACTCTGAAAATAGAGATCAAAGAAGATATCAGAAAATGGAAAAAGAGGTCCCTTACTCCTGGGTAAGAAGAACCAATATTGTCAAAATGTTTGTAATGCCCAAACTACTATATAGATTCAATGTAATCTCAATTGAAATCCCAACAGCATATTTCATAGAGCTAGAAAAATTAATCCAAAAGTTCATCTGGAACTATTAGAGACCTTAAATAGCAAAAGCAATTCTAGGCAACAAGGACATGTCAGGGGATATCACAATCCTCAACTTGAAACTACACAATGACTGAGATAAAAACACTGTGATAAAAACAATTTGGAAGTAACTGGCAAAGAAACAGATCAATGGATCAGCGGGATAGACTAGAAGCCACAGAAACAATTCCAGACATACTAATCCATCTTATTTTTGATAAAGAATCCAAATTCCTTTAATGGAAAAAGACAGCCTCTTTAATAAATGGTGCTGGAAAAACTGAGTTTCAACCTGCCAAAGATTAAAGCTAAATCCATGTCTTTCATCATGCAACAAACTAAAATTTACTTTCAATGTATTATATTTCAGAAGGTTTATCTTACACCATCATTGATTGTGTTGGGAAAATTACCATTCATTTATTATAAAATTTATAGAAATATAAGAACAAAATGATTTTATAGAAAGTATTTCTCTTCTGGTCATATTTTAATTATCATATTGATTTGAATTTTATTATTTTAACAATAGCAGCAAAGTAGAATTTCTCACTCAAAGTAACCAGCTACCAAATATTTTATCCATTTTAATTACAAACCAAATGAAATAGCATGACCAGATTTGTGCAAGCTCAACAATATGTAAGGTGTTGAAGATTCTAAGTCCTAATAAGGGGAAGCCGTCAGAGTGGAAAGACACACTTGTGAGAAAAAAAAAAAAAACATAATGCATAGAAGCAGGGATTAAATTCTCTTTTATCAACTTTTGCTTAAATGGTTTCAATGATCTGTTATTAACTGTGGTCTAAAGATATTAATTGAAAATTTCAAAAATAATTCAGAAATTCTAGAATGTACACCACTGTGAGCATCGTAACAAATGCCACACTGTCCCACTCCATCTCAGCTGCAACACGAATATTTTCTTTGTTGGGCATCAGTAAACTATCATATATGCTATCTGTGTTGGTGATTAGATTGATTACTGCAGAGTCACATGGTCTGGGCTCAATTAATTCATGATTATTGTTGTTAACCTCTTTGCCTACTATCTAAGCTAAATTCTTATTATAGGTGTGCTTGTGTAAGAAAAAATGTAGTGTATATCAAGGTCAGTACTATATTTGGTTTCAGTCAGGGTAAGCAAAAATTATTAATGTATTACTGTGTTTATCTGGAGATTAAAAATGGTTTGAAGAAATACATTTTGGTTATAAGTTGTTAAGGGTTGTTATTTGGGAGTTAAGACAAAGTGGTAACTGGGTTGGCTTTAGGATTGATTAGATGACTCATGAAATTCACTTCTGGTTGTGACTGGGCTGGTCCTGGAGACATGTTCTTAAGTAGAGTGTGTAACTGTCTCCTTATTGCTCTCTCTGACATGCTTCCCGTTCTGTTCTAAGCAGCAACTGATCAGTTTTACACTTTCATGTCTTTCCACCATGGCACATTATGCAATCAGTTTAAGCTTTCCTCTTCTAAGCTGTGAGTGTCATATATTGATCTAGTACTTAGGAAACCTGAATTTGAAAGTATGAGGTCTGAAAGAATAATACTAAATTTCATTTGCTTTTGAAAATGGTACCTCATTACATTCCCTAGAAACTTGAATTTCTGGAAAGACTGAGATGAAACACAATAAATTTGATACAGGTGCAAAATGGTAAGCAATTCAGAAGGCAGAGCTTATAGCAAACTGGAGGAATGCATAATGAAGTATCACTCTGAAATTTCATACTGGGCACATTACAAAATGATGAGGCCTGAGGCCAGAGATGTAAATTCCAGAGACTACCAGCTCTCAGAAGACCAGGTTAGTGGTGGTAAGATATAGAACATTAAGCTTTTACAAATTGTATTTAATCAAACACAAAGATGTTTCTGGATTTAATAGAACTGTAAATTCTGAAAAAAACTGAGAAAGAAATATTCTTAAGTGGCACTTTAATGAATGGCAAAGAAAAAATAAGGGAATAACACTATTGAAGGCATGTCTGATTCAAAAGAAAAATCTTTCAACCATTTGCTGCATGAAATTTTCCCATGGAGATAATTTTTAAAAGCTTTGGCTCACTTGGAAAAGAAATACTGAGGCCTTTTGTTATTACTTTAACTTGTCCAATCTCTAAACCACAGAGATACCTCAGAGATTCATTAGAAATTCCCAAAACCAGAAAAAGGAAAATCCCAATAAAAACAAACAAACCAAACCAGACCCTTTAGGAGTTGAATTTTGAAGTTTTGATTTCCTGATGCTAAGGAAGGGTTATACTTTAGTTGCAGAATAATAGTAAATGCAGCTTTTAAAATACTATAGTTAAAATAATGAATCCTTTCCATGCCTGTCAGGTTTGGCATGGACACGTATTAAGCATGATTCTAGTACAAACTGTGAATAAAATTCCCACCCCTAAACAGACTTTTTTTTCACAAAAAATTTATTTCTATTATGTAGTAATATTTCTTTTCTGTTGTAATGTTTCTCTGTTATTTAATTAGATGCCCATGACCCAGGTTATATTAACCATAACAGCAAATTATATTTTCCCTACAAATAAAATGAGAAAGAAATCATTTTGAGAAAGCTAATTTCTGCTTTCAGACTATGATTCAGTACAGAAATACTAAAGCTTATATGTCTATAAGATCTCTGAACTATTTATTGCATCTTTTTATCCAAGAAGCTTCATTGCTTCACTTAAAACTAATAAAGAAAAAGGCCCATGAACTCATCAGCTTTTTTTCCCAGAGAGTGAAGTCTTCTTAGAACAGGAATGGAAAAACTCTTTGATAGTAGCTTTCACAAGACACAAAGTATTTAAAAATATAGCGTGAAAATGTTTCTAGTTGTCTGTTTTGACAAAAGAAATCCAAGGTGTGGCTGAAAAATACATTGAATACGTTTTTTAAAATGTTATACCAAAAAGCACACAAATCCTCCTCATAATACTCATCCCTTAATTGAACAGAGATATTCCATAGTTCTTAACACTTCTGAAGCATTTGTGCAAGTGCTTTTTGTATTTGTCTTTAGTTGTACTCGTAAAGCTGCCTCAATGTCCTGAGTCCATTGAAAAGTTTAACTTCACAGTCACATTGACCTTTAGGAAGAACTAGAAGAGGCAGAGACAACTATGGTGATGAGATAGATGAGGGCTTGTGTTTTCAGAAAACCCATTGACTGTTTAAATTGCAAAACAATGCAATAAAAGTGGCATCACTTTCCTAAAAAGTATTCTCCCTCACTTTGAACACACTTACCTCATAGTTCTTGGAAATGCATCTTTTAATGGAATTTTTTAAAAATTAAGTACTCAATATATTTTCTAATCACATATGCACTTTATAGAACAATGAACTTTAAGAATTATAAACAAATCTACTGTCCCATGGCAAGTTAAGATTTCTGAGTATTCAAGAGTGTTTGGAAGCATATAATAGGTTAGTACACGTTCAGAAAATGTTCCTGGAGAATGATTAAGTGTGCAGTTGATGAGCTGCACTCTTCCTGCCAAACTTCATTCTTTTCTGTTGTATATATGTTCTTTCGAAGAACTATTTTAGTTAAGTGTAATGATTAGATATCACTCTGATAATTATATTGTCTTATTTTTTTGTTGTTATTTTCTAACAAATAAAATAAGGGGCTGGGGATTTAGCTCAAGCGGTAACGCGCCAACCTTGGATATATAAGGGCCCGAGTTGGATCCCCTGTACAGCAAAAAATAAATAAGTTAATAAATAAATGGGGCTACAATCAAAATAACAAAAGCTCAGAAGCAAATATCTCACATAAAACCACAATGAAGTGTATTATTTTAAACATCAAAGTATTATTTTAATATTACTTTCGCCTTTTGAAAATTATCTTCTTTTTTAATTCTTTATTGGTACAATTTGAAAATTATCTTCTTTTTGTTTTCATTTTTCTCCCTAAAAAATTGCCCATTTCCTAATCTGCATAGATGCATGATCCAATTTTTCAGTGTCCTACTCTGTCACCATTTTTCTCAATAAAAGGGACAGTTTAGTAATTTATTAGGTTGTAAGTTCACAGTTAAAATCCAGTCATGACCTGTTGAAATATTTGTCAGTATTTGCTACATTAGCTTATATACCAGAAAGTCTACAAAGAGAAACTCATGCTTTCTTTCATCTGAATTTCTTTTGGTAGTCTCCTACGTTTCTCCAATTGTAGGACAGCCACCTTCCCATTCTATATAACAATTACCCTTCCTTCTTACAAATCATAACTTTTAGAAATGAGAATAAAATAGATCAAATCCACCATACAATGTGTATTACAATGGCATTTTTAGATAGAATACTCTTTATAATTGTCCTACAGATTGTGAAATAATAACTGGACAAATCATACATTGATACTTGAAAATTAGTAAAAAGAAATATATCTCATCACTCTCATAAAAGACTCAAATTATAATCTAAGAAGAGCTTGTTCAAATGGGAAAGGGAACAAGAAAGGGAAGGGGTAAAGCAAGAGAAAAGTGGTGGAGGACTGTAGGGTGGTTGGGGGAATGGGAAAAAGTGAGAATTGAAGTCGTATACTGATACAAATTCCCAATATTGAGTGTGATCATGATGTGCACATAGAATGTCTCAAAAGAAGGTAATTTTTTTAAAAAGTTGAAGGAAAAATAGTGGAAACTGATCTGTAAATGAGGAAAGGAAGAAAAGTTTAAGCGAGGGGATAAGAAATTGGAAAAAAAAAATACATTATGTACAGGTAGAAATTCCCCATGATGAATGTGACCATTATGCATGGCAAACATTAAAAAAGATACACATTACAAAGTGTTCTGAGAAACTTTATTTAAAAAACAGATACAACATGGTGCCCATGTACTAATTATCTTTAAGAGTATGTGTTATAATGTCCCAAAACTGTTTATAAGGAGCTAGAAAAATTTTCTATAAATGTTTGTTAATATTACAGTACTGATGAACATTACTTCAAGTAATGGGATTCCAGCTGGTGAATTAAGTTGAACTGTGCTGAACTACAGCCACCAAAAGTGGCACATATGAAAAAAGCAGAACAAATGACTTAACAGGGCCTTAAAAGCAGCGCTCAGAAACGTTCATTTAACATAGAGATGGCACAAGTTTCAAGCAATTGCCTTTACTTAAGTAAGTGTGGAATTACAAAAGGCTATTTATTACAGGCCAAAGGGGCCCTGCGGCTTGCTCAGACGCCTTTGAAGAAATTCAACAGTTATAAAGTCTTGTTCAGTGCAGAAGCAATAAAACTTGGGCAGACCCCCAAAACAGCCTGCAAAGCTTCTACTAAAAAGTTCATGTAATCCTCATTATAATTGTTCATCAGACGATTTTTTTCTATTATTTTTTTAAAGGAGAGATACTATGCCTGGTTATTTTCTAAAACTTCTATGGAATGTATTTAAACATTAGGAAAAATAAAACAGTTTCATGATGGTGAGGAATTAAAGTCAGAGTTTCCTGGTTTAAAAGTAAAGTTTTCCAAAATTAAGTTTCTTTGAAATGCTTTGTATGCACACATTAAAAGTTACACTGTTAATGGATTTTTAGCAGGAAAAAAAAAAGCAGAATTTCTCCATTGTTTGTGCAAGAGGCAAAATTTGATTCCAGGAAATGGGCTACATTTTTTCATTATCAATTGGATAATAAATTGTTTTTTCTAAGGATTAAGGTAAATAAAATATTCTCAAATATTCAACATTCTGGTATTAATTTCAGTGATATGTTTATACACATCAAATAAGTTTATAAAATGTCAACTATAATTTAATGGAAATGACTTTACTTTGTTTGGAATCACCTTCAGAGTGGCCAACCACAGGATGAGCGATGATACAACAGTTGCAGAAATAAAACAAAACAAAAGAGTATTTAATAGATGAGGTATAGATATGAAAAGTGAATGTAATTAATGTACATAAATGAATATTAATTGCTAATGGAATAAAATTTAAAATAATAAAATGAATTTATTTTCCTATTAGAAAAGCAAAATCTATATTTTTCTTTGGTAAAAGTAAGTTTGTGGTCATTTCCAGACCTTTAGGTTAATTGTTCTTTATTTAGAATAGAGTTAAGAGACACTTAAAAACAATGAAAACTAGTAGGCAGGAAATTTATATCAATGAGTTCTCACTGAAGAATCACAAATAAGAGTAAATGAAGACAATCTTTAATTTTAAGTGAGTAATATAAATGAAAGGCATGTCTAGATATAAACAGAATGAGTTGATCCATGCAAAGATAGTTGATGAATATAGATGTTATTTTGTGATAATCATAGTCATCTTGTGATAATTGAATCAACATAGATGAATCTGTACTGCTATCTTTTCTTGACATGTATATGACTTTAAATAATCACTGATTTGAGCAAATTTGTAAGAAATACAGTTTTAAACAATGAATACATCTTAACAGTTAATGTATCTCAAAATCAAATGTATCCCCAAAATTAATATATCTCAATATGGTTAATATATCTCAAAAATTGTTTGTAATTGTGGTTTGGTTCTCTTTGCTCCATGAGGGGAAGAGACAGTGCACATGACTGAGACATTTCAGTCAAGGAGCATGTATCAAATTGAGAACTCAAACCAGAAGAATAGAGATCAATATTATATTTTCCTTTTTACTGGAATAATTTTAAATGGGAAATCACTTAAAATATATTTAAACTTTAGCACTAAATGAAGATGACTCTAGGAAATCTGAACCAGAAATGTAGTTTTTAATTCATATTCTATACATTCAAAATACATAAAACACAACAAATACAGTCACCATCAAACAAGATATTTAATATACATAGATAACTAATAAATACAGCAAATATTTTGTATTTATCAAATATTTTTAAATAGAAATGCAAAAGTAGAAGTTTGTTGTTTTCTTCATACATATATTCATGCCTCAGAGGTTTTTTGCAAGATATCAAGTCCATTGTAATATGTACTAAATCATGTCTACAAGCAGCACATTAAATATCATTATTATGCATAGACACCATGGGAACCCTGTGCATAACAGATTCCAGTCCTCTTGCAGGGTTGCATATGAAAAGATTATCAAAAAGCTGATGAATCTGGCATTAATAAATTTGGAGCATTATAACAAATAGTCCTGATGTTTTGTTCTTTTTTAACATATCAAATATATTTCACTGTTTACATTTAGTAGCAGATTGAAAACATCTGCTTGCTTGCTGGTAGTCCTCTGGCAACAAAGCATCTCAGCTCATTTTCCATAGACTTGGGTGTACTGGAGCTGTAATCCAGCTGCTGATGCTGGATATGGGGCTAGGTTAATACTCAAGAGCCTTGGAAATGGAAATGGGGCTCCCTTGCCAAAGATTAGAACACTGATAGACTCCATTTGCTTGTTCCCTTCTCTCTCGGCCCTTGTCACCACTCTCCCCAACTTAACAACTTGTTTCCTTCCACCATGCCCTCTTTTCCCCTTTCTACAGCTCCATCACCTGTCACGTCAATTAAGAAGGACCGGACATCCAGAAACAGCATTTCTTTATCCTGGCAAGAACCTGAACATCCTAATGGGATCATTTTGGACTACGAGGTCAAATACTACGAAAAGGTGGGGAAATCATGTTACAAAGTTGAGTTGTAGAGAAAGATAATTTTCTCATGATATTTACTCTTGGATAGACACTTGTGATAGAGCTACAAGTTACAGCTCCGTTGAAAGCTGTGGTCAAGTGATCCCTTTGTTCTATTGCCAGGGTAGGACTTAGAAATTCTATTCCTGAATATCCTATCTTTTACAGCAGTAATGAGCATCAAAGGTGCCATTCCCTAAATTAAACTGGTTAATTATTGCAATAGAAAGGATATTTATATCCTTCCACTCCAAGTCCCTTGTTCACTAACAATTTTATAGGGATTCCTTAATCAATTGATAAATTTTCTTTAGTTCATTGCCTGACACATGATTTTCTGATCTTCACATGAATTTTATTTAATACAGATAAGAAAATTAGAGACAAAATCAAAAGCACTGTGTTACTGTACTGATAATGAAAGGCATTATTTACTGTGTAGAGGAAAATTTACAACTGTGGGTGGGTGGATGTATATATATGTCTCACATCATAAAACTATGGTTCAAAAAGCAACTATTAAAAAGGAGTACATGGTTAGAATGATTATACACAGAATTCAAAAAGTAACATTTCATCATTCTAACACTTATTTTACCCTTTTAACATAAGAAAATTTGAAAGTAAGATATATTTGAACCTTGCCATTTGAAGTGGTTCTTTTAATAGTTACTCAAGTGAACAGAATATATTTGTGTATCTGCTGTAGTTAATGAAGTATTTTAAAGTGGTTTACAAACAAGTTGTGCATTTATTCAGCATCTTCTATTTACAGAATATTTCTACATATATTATTTAAATAAAATCTGTATAATAATATTGTGAAAATTGCTACATATGTTCCTCCCTTTAAAAACAAGAAAAGTAAGAATCATTGACATTGATAAATTTCCCATGGTATCATTGCTAATAAACAGTTTTCTGCTTTGAATACTAATCTCTCATGTAGTATGTGAATTCCACCTCATACTGTGTGCTTCCTCAATATAAGATGGGTACATAGCTATAAGAACTGATCAAATTTGTCTTTTTTTCATTACAAGGAAATGAGTATGGATAAGTGTAATTGTATCAGAATCTCAGGAGGCATGAGTTATAGGCGTCAAATACTCATTTGATTGAAATTTTCTATTTTGAAAATATTATAATGTACCAAGAAATATTCAAATTTTAAAAAAGAATAAGAATATGTGCTGATTAAATTATTAATTTAATTTTTTTAAAAAATATAAAACATACCTTGCAGATTTAATAATCTGTATTTTATCATTATTTTTTGTTTTTCTGAGACTGTGTCTCAGTTTGTAGTTCAGGCTGGCCCTGAGTTCACTATGTAGCTCAGGTAAGCCTCGAACTCAGCAATACTCCTGCCTCTGCCTCCCGAGTGCTTTGATTACAGGCTTGAGCCCCCAAACCCGGTATTTGTGGTATGTGGTACTGATTACCGGTGGACCTGAGTCACCACACCCCATATTGTTGTATGTGGTTACCAGGATCAAACCAGGGACCTTGCACTTGCTAGGGAGGCGCCAGAACCACTGAGCTAAACTCTGCCCTGTGTTTTATTATTGATCCAATGAAATAAAAGGAAAATTAATTTTGTATTTCAGTTCAGATTAGATTAAAAACTAGAATAAAAACAACTTTATCTTGGTGAGGCTGACTCTAAAATATAATTAACAAGTTACAACATAAAAATATTTTCTGAATTTATTTCAAATTCTACCAACAAAATATATACTGTTATTCTTTTTAAAATATGGTGGCTGTTTCAGGGCAAAAGCCATTTCCTAAGTATTTTTAAATTTAATGCAATGAGATGTTCAATATTATGCATATATTTAATATTATAGATATATTTTAGTATACAGCTATGAATATGAACTTTGTGTATGAATGTACATGAGTTTTATAAATCATTTCAATGTTTTGCTAGAATTTTAGTTCCCTAAGGCCTTTCTTTACTAATTGATTCATTCATGACAGTAAACAGTGACTGATACTGCATTTTTCCTCAATGTTTTGACTGAAATATCATATTTACAATAATTACAATGATCTTCAATATTTAATATACTAACTCAAGTAATAGCTAGATAGCCAGCATCTTTATCTAAAGTAACTATAATTAAGTATCATATATATTAGAGGAACAGTAAGATTCTGCATAAATTCAGCTTTTATAAACAAGGGTTAGAACAAAGACTTTATTGTAGAGTGCAGGGTATAAATCCCCTAATATGCAATGTGAATCTCTCATAAATATTCATAAGGAAATAGTTACTTAAAGTGCAATTCAAATATATTTTACTGAAAAATTGTAGCCACATATTTAATCTCAATTTTTTATAATTATTATTTAAGTTTTAATAGAAATATTACCATTTAAGATGCAGTAGAACATTCCTGTTAGGGTTAATTAAAAATTTTTCTTTTTTGCCAGTTGATTCTCAAATTTAGTTGTAACCTTTCTCTCATGCATTACTTTAAAGGGAATGCATTGCATTCGCAGTCACTATTTAGTAAGAATGAAGTCTAACTTAACAGTAAATAGAGCAAAACTCAATACATCCAAATTAGAAAGGTCTAAATATTTTCATTGTTAAAAGAGATCCTCTTTTGCTGTGCAGAACCTTTTAATAGAAAGAGATCCCATTTATTGATTTCTTCTGCTAGTTCTCATGCTATAGAGGTTTTGTTCATAAAGTATTTCCCTAAGCCAATGTCTCCAAGAGTTCTACCTAACCTGTTTTGCAACAGGATTAGTTTTAGTGTCTCTGTTTTAATATTTAGGTCTCTCATCCACTTTGATTTTAGTTTAGTACATGGTGAAAGAGACAAATCTATCTTCAGTCTTTGGCAGGTTGAAACCCAGTTTTTCCAGCACCATTTGTTAAAGAGGCTGTCGTCTTCCATTGAGGATATTTGGCTCCTTTGTCAAGATAAGGTGGTTTAATGTATCTGGCATTGTTTCTGGATATTCTGTAAGCTTCTGCACAGCAAAAGAAACCATCAGCAGAGCAAAAAGCCAACCAACAATATGGGAAAAAATCTTTATCAGTAATTCCTCAGATAAAGGGCTACTACCTAGAATATATAAAGAGCTTAAAAATATCAGTCTCCTCAAATTTAAAGACCCAATTCAAAAATGGGCAACTGAAATGAACAGATACTTTTCAGAGGAAGATGCAAAAGCAGCTAAGAAGTACATGAAGAAATGCTCAATGTCACTGGCCATATGAGAGATGCAGATGAAAACAACTCTGAGGGCCAGAGGGTTAGCTCAGCAGTTCCAGCGCCTGCCTTGCAAGCGCAAGGTCCTGAGTTTGATCCCTGGTGACCACATACAATGTTGGGCGTGGAGACTGACACCCACCAGCTATCAATACCACATGCCACAGTGCCGGGCGTGGTGGCTCACACCTGTAATCCCAACACTCGGGAGGAAGAGACAGGAGGATTGCAGAGTTCGAGGCTTGCCTGGGCTACATAGTGAGCTCGGAGCCAGCCTGAACTACAAAGCGAGACCCTGTCAAAAAACAAAAACAAACAAACAAACAAAAAAAACCAACTCTGAGACTTCATCTTACTCTACAAAGAATGGCTGCTATCTCAAAATTAGCCAGCAAGAAATGCTGGTGAGATTGTGGAGAAAAAGGAACCCTTCTCCACTGTTGGTGGGAATGTAGAATAGGACAACCGTTATGATTCCTCAAAAAACTAAGATTAGAGGATTCATTTGACCCTGCTATTCCCCTGCTGGGGATATACACAAAAGAATTACAGGATTCTTATCACAGTGACATATGTGCACCCATGTTTATAGCAGCTCAGTTTGTGATAGCTAAATCTTAGAAACAACCCAAATGCCCATCAGCTCTAGACTGGATAAAGAAAATGTGTTTTTTAAAAATATGAAATGGAGTATTACTCTGCTATACAGAATGATGAGATCGAATCATTTAAACTCAAATGGACATACATTCAGGACATACTCATAAGTGAAATAAATAGGTCACAGTTATGCAAATATCATATATTTTCTCTGATATGAGAAACTGAAGTTATAAATGTGTTCTAGAATGCATGATGGATATTGTGAAATAATAAATATTCAAAGGTTATTGGGGTTTAGGGGTAAAAATGAAGAGAGAAAAAAATTAATGTTAAGAAAAGGAAACAATGCTTGTGTATATAGGGGTGAGGGAAGATAGGGTGGATAGGGGAGGGAAAAAATAGAATTAAGTTGTGTCATATACTGGTACAAATTCTCAATGTGGAGTGTAATTTTGAAGTGTATATATAATGTACCAATAAAATGTACCAATTAAAAAGATTAATGAAAATCATTTAACAAAATAAAACAAAATAAGAGTTCTTCTATTATATCCAGATCATAGAATAGCTGATATTATTTTTTCACCCATCATCTGCTCTATATTGAGATCTTAAAGAAATGGCTTTGAGTGGCTTATAGTTTTCCATTGGGAGAATTATGAAGATTTGATATTCACATGCTTTTTTTTTCTTACCTCAAAGCAGGAACAAGAAACAAGTTATACCATTTTGAGGGCAAGAGGCACAAATGTTACCATCAGTAGCCTCAAGCCCGAGACTACATACGTATTTCAAATCCGAGCCCGAACTGCAGCTGGATATGGGACCAATAGCCGCAAATTTGAGTTTGAAACTAGCCCTGACGGTATGTATTACTTTAGTTTTCTACTGGGGGGAGGAATGTTACAAACAGCTTTTCACATTTTCTCTACACTCTTTCTAAGCATTAACTAAGTGTCATACATTGAACATATATGAAGAATGACCATTTTCATAGCATCATGTCTGTGTATGTGTGTCTGTGTGGGTACGCATTTGGGTTTAGTTTTGCCTTTTATATGCTAAACACTTCTATTGCTAGGAATGCTTTAGATTTTCTATTAGTCATAAATTGCTTTGAGTAACATTATTCAATGTGATTAAAAACCCTCATTGCCTGTAAATCCAGATGTTCCAAGTTCATTGCATGACTCAATGAACTACAAAAAAGAAACTTAGTGATCCATGAGGATTTTAATTTTGTTTTAATTTATAGAACAGTCAATCACACTTAATAGCAAATAGGTAATTTCTAAAATCTGTTTTATGATTTCATTCACATTCACAAGCAATTTGAACAGCCTGTCTTGTGACTCTGACTGAAATTGCCAAGTATTATTTGTTCAATAATTTTCTTTTCCTTAAATTCATTTGTTTCATATTTTAAAGTTCCTTGTCCAAAATAAAATTAAAAAACCTTTCAAAAATGTACTTTCATGGGCCGGAGATTTAGTTCAGTGGTTCCAGCAATCAATACTACATACCACAATGCTGGGCATGGTGGCTCACGCCTGTAATCCCAGCACTCGGGAGGCAGAGGCAGGAGGATTGCTGAGTTCAAGGCTTGCCTGGGCTACATAGTGAGCTCAGGGCCAGCCTGAACTACAGAGGGAGACCCTGTCTCAAAAAAAAAAAAAATGTACCATCATAACTTTATTCTCTGATATAAAATATTTTTTAAAAAGGAGTCTTGTAAGTGACTAAGAAAATTTGAAGGCAAACACATATATACATACAGATTTCTGTTAGTGTATGTGTGCATATAAATGATTAGGTGATAAAGAATACTTTAAAATTTCATATGTTTCACAAGATTCGAGTAGGTTAATGTATTGGGAAAATGAAAATAATGGTTAGGATCATCTTTTCTACAAGATATCAATTTTATCTCTAGTGAATAAGTGTCATCATTTTAATAGGAAAATTATTTATTTATTTATTCATTCATTCATTCATTCATTCATTCCACATTACTAACTATACCGATCTTAGCCAAAAGACCAAGAAACTATTCTACATCACTAACAGATTTCTATAGCTGAAATCCACAGTTCCAAAACAGCCTAGGAATAAGACAAAAGATGCATTCTCTTTAGAACTGGAATATCTTGGATGAGTTCATCAATACCTAATACTCTGTTAAAGAGAAACTTCAGTAATCTCTTAATGTTTCTAACCTGTCATTTATTCAAGCGTCTACATTCTCTACTTTTAAGTGTTTTGTTCCTGACATAAAAATCACATTGTTATTGATCTGAGGATATTTTTATGTCTAAATTTCTAACGTAATATGAACATTCAGGACTTACTAAAAATAATAAAAACTCTTTGTTAACATGACTATTTTATGATATTTCTATCAATTAGGAATGTTGCTTCAGTAAGGAATTATAACTTGTGTGAGGTATTGAAAGTGTAAAGGTTTTGGAAGTTATCAGTTCATAGGAGAACCATCACAATTCACGCACAGAAGGAAGAACTGCCATCCTCAAAGGCATAATTCTACACTTATACAGTCCCCCTAGCCCTCTTCTGATGAGTGATCATGGAGAAACCACTCTTTGAAGATATTAGAAATGAAAGAAAACATGTCATGAAAGTCAATGTAAACCAGGTTCAAAATAAATTTTAAAGATTAGTTGACTTGATAAGATTTAATTGTAACTTGATATTAGTATGTCTTTCTGAAAAGTTTAATGTTGCAAAGTCTTATCCTTTTGAAATAATTACAAACTGAAGTTTTCAAACTTACAAAAGAGTACCTGAATCACCAGCAACAAAGCCTCCATAATTTATATAGTATGAAGGATGTCAAATCACACAAATAAGTAAAGGAAATATTTATTATATCATTCTGGTAGAATGATTTCAACGAGATGAACATTGTGTGCTCGTCAAGTAGAATTATTGCAGAGAGCTAATGTGCTCCTACAAGTCTGTTTTAATGGACATTCCTGTGTTCATGGAAGCAGAGCCCACATCCTCTAAATACCTCCCATCGGGCTCCATTTTCCAATATTGCTTCATTAGCACTAAAGTTCCTAACATGAAATTTGGAAGAGACATGATAACAGTATATATGTGTGTATATTTTGTTTTAATGAAATAGTCAATATAAATTGAAAATTCAAAGAATTAAGAAGTATAAAAATCTTGTGAAAAGCTGAACATTTTAATTGGAGAATTTCATCCCACATTACTATCCAAGAAAATAATCCCCAGAGACAATTAAATTAGAATTCCTAAGTGTCTCACACCTATGTTTCATTATTGCTAAAGTTGAATCTTTTGGACCCTATTATTATGGTGCATTAAGGCAGCCTGTCAAAGGTATAATAGATTCATTATATAGAAAACTGTACCTGAAATACAGATATTTTGCAGGAAATAGAGTATGTTTGCACATTTTGTAACTGTGCATCATAGAATAAAATGTATGATACTTATTCAGAATTTACTATATGCCTGTTATTGTTTTAAATATTTCAGTTATATTAATTCATTTAATTTCCAGGCAACCAATTTATGATACATAGCACACAAGTATAAATCTAGGCATTTCAGCTCACTACAATGAGCTCATAACTGTAACTATTCTTTAGGGAGACAAAACCCACGGCATATGTTGGATGGTTTAAATTTGAAGGTAACAAGGAACTCTGGGAATTGTTGGTTTGTAGGAAAATAATGGTTAGCAATATACCATATTAAATTATAAAACAACCATAGAATGCATCAATAGTATGCATTCAAATGTTTACTAATTTCAGTAACAAAAATTATCTAACTTGGTCAAGGATTTTATTCTCTAAAATTCATACATATTAGAGCTAGAGGAAACTATCTAGAAGTCTATATCCTATATTTGACAAAACAAAGAAATAGAATTCCTTCTTTTATAGTACTTTCCCTGTCAATTTAATCAAACTTTTTTATAAATTGCCTAATCAAAATTATTATAATATACTAAATGAATAGTATGATTATTACTATTATTATCTGTTTGTAATTATTATTATTCTTTTCTGTTTATGAAGAATTCTCGAAACAGTAGGGTATATAATTTTTACAAACTAGTCCAAGATCTACAACTGACAGAGGGAGATGTACTAGTTCAATCCTTCTGGGAAGCACAGATCACGACAGAATTTGGAGACATAGCTGAGAAATTGAAAGGTAGATGGAGCAGAGATAGACAAGCAGAACTTTAGACTTACATTTACGTCTGTTGTCCTGGCTCGTGTCTAGATGTTCCCCCCAAAGTTTCATGCTGTCACAGATGGGACTTTTCAGAGGTGGTTGGGTCTACAGTGTATGACACTGGCATTAAGCATGTGATCCTGGGATCAAGGGTATATGGTTATTAAATGAACCCACTGATTGGTTTGGCATATACAGGAGGGTGTGGAAAATGAGAAGCCCCATTCTGGGTATGAGTTTATTCCACCCTAGGGGCAGACAGTGCAGATGCAATAGAAGGGCTGCCTTCCTGCTTTCTGCCCACTGTGAATTGTTTTGTTTGTTTGTTTGTTTGTTTGTTCTGTGATTCCCATCTCTCAAGCCACCTTACCTTGAATCCCATCAACAGTGGACTGAAAGCGCTATAAACTGTTAAGTGAAATAAACGTTTCCTCCTTTAACTTCAGGAGTTGTGCATTTCGCCTCAGCAGTGAAAAAAGGAACTAAAGTATCTGTCTTTGGGCCAGGGATTTAGATCAGTGGCACCACATCTGCCTTGCAAGTAGAAAATCATGAGTTTGATCCCCAGGACCACAAAGAAAAAGAAAAAAGATACCTGTCATTTATGAAAAGAAAAAAAAAGTAAAAGAAGAAAAGATGGAAGAACCTCATAGGGCAATATAGGTCCAATCTTGTTGGCCCTGACAACAGGGAGCAACAGATGCACCGTTGCAGGAGCCCTGAGTGGGACAAGAATGGCCAGAGTCTAGAACCTCCTGCTCTGCCTGCATAGTCATGCAGGGGGCCTGGCCTGCAGACTGAAGTAAATCTTTAATGTACAGATAGTGGCCGTCTGCTTTCTGGGCTTTTCACTGCCTGAATGTCAGACTAGCTTTTTTCTGACTTGCTGTAGGGTAAAAATAAGTAGTAGTACAGCATAAATTACTTGCAACACTTCATATTATGACACCTCTTCCTATTTCACTTTTAGGTCCTCTTTCAGAGTCTTAGGAGATTTCTAAAAGCCTGGCTTGTGTTTCTTTTCTTGTTTCTTTTATCTACCTTTTAAACAATCTGTTTGGAAGAAAATATTCCAAATTCAGATGTATTTAGGTTATCGATGAATTGTTGGTTCCTAGTGATGTGATAGTATTAAACTAATTAATCTACTTTTCTTTTGAATAACAATTCATTCATATATTCAATTAACATTCTCTAAGAGTGTAACATGTACAAATGAAACATGTCACAGAGGTTACATCAGGAACTGTTTGAATTTTAGAAAGTGTAGTGGTTTTAATGCGTGTGGAGTTTATAACAGAAGAGGCTAGGAATTCAGACAGCAAGCTGATTCTAAATGACTATGTGATAGATTTGTGGTAGAATTTACATGTCCTTTGGAAAATAAAGTATTTTTCAAAGATTTTATGCATAGGGATGACTGTCAAATTCACTGTTTAGGAGTACTTAGATGGCAAAGGACTAGGAACGGCACATGTATACAACTCAATCAGGAATTTCTAAGTATGATCCAGAAGAGAAATGGAGATATAAACGTATATTAAAAGGAGTTTGATGGTTCACTGGTTGGCATATGATCAGGAGAGGGAGGACAAAGCCATTTTTTCATAAAGTATCCTAAGTAGTTTGTGTGTACATTAAACTTTGAGAAGCATTGACGTGGGTGAAGGTCTGGCCCCCAAAGGGCCGAAAACATATTTTATTCTATGTGCACCTATATGCTACTAATCACACTAGCATAAAATCAGTCACACACAAAGAATGACTGTGTTTGTTCCCATAAGACATTATTTATGAACAATAAAGTTTAAATTTCAAAGAAATTTCATGTAACCAAATTTTGTTTTTCTTTGACATTTTTCATCCTTAAAAATAATATAATATCTTTCTAAGCCCATGAATTATTAAAAAACTAGTACATAGTAGATTTAGCTTTTAGGACTTCTTAGCTGAATTTTTCTAGGTGACTGAATATATTTAGAGACCATTAAAAAAGGCAAGAGACATGGAGCCAGTTTGTAAGTGATATGTGTTGATGTCTGTGACTTTTTTTCTTTTAAAATTTAAATTTTTTTTAACTGTCAAAGTAATTATGTATATTTGTGGAATGCAGTGTTACATTTTGATGAATATATACATTGTGAAATGACTGTATAAAGCTAATTAATGTATCTCATCTATTTTTTTGTAATTAAACTATTTAAAACCTCGAAATATTTACCATGTTACTATTCACTATGTTCACTTTGCCACTAATTGATTTTTAAAATGGAAATATTGTGCTTTGGTCAGTTTCCATTCACACCCCTGTCTCAACTCTGGTAACCATAAATTCTTCTCTACTTTTATAAGCTTGACTTTTAAGATTTTTGATAAAAAAGAGGAAATGAAGTATTTGTCTGTGTCTAGTCTATTTCACTTAACCTGATGTCTTCCCATGTCATTTGTGTTGCAGCAAATGGAACACAATTTTCTAAAATACAGATGTTGTAGGTCAAACAAGCTTAGCAGAAATTTTGTACTGGGAAATATTTGTCTATTCACTGAATCATCAGATAACTTCTGTTTTATCCAGTGAGTTTCTTGCCAAACAAAACAGCGAACAGTCCAATATATTTACTATCATAGGCAGCTAAATATTGCTAATTGATGGTTCAAAACAGTTATTGTATTGTTAAACACTAATTGTAATTGCAAATCAGGAACTATTTCAAAGAAAAACATTGGGGTACTTTATAATAAATAAATAATTTTTCAACATTGTAGAAAAAATTGTCACAATTCAGAATAAAGCAGAACATGGGATTTATAAAAGCGTGCCGTGTACATATTAGTCATGATACAGTAATGGTTGTTCTTTTGTTGTGTTTTCTCTTCATCACACAGCTTTCTCCATCGCTGGTGAAAACAGCCAAGTGGTAATGATTGCTATTTCAGCGGCAGTAGCAATTATTCTCCTCACTGTTGTCATTTACGTTTTGATTGGGAGGTGAGTTTACAGGCTGTTTTATGATGTATTTTCATTGCTGCTCTTCTTACTGCCTTTTAGTTGCTGGTAAAATTTGGAGTTGTCAATAAATGTCTAGATGTTAAAATGTCTCCATTTGTATTCTGGGTCCTTCCTTTTTTACCTCCATACTTCTTTTCGGTTTTCTTTTCTCTATTATTTCCTGCCCCCTCTCTCTAACAAATCACTTTCTTCTTCTGACTCTCACTCCTCATTTCTACCATCTTTTTCCAATTATACCTTCACCCTTCAAATCAGCCCAGATTATTTTGACACCTTCTCACCCTAAACACGAGCAACAATGCCCAGCAGTAAGCCAATGGAGACTTTCCTTCATTCATTCTAACACTAGTTGTTAAATATACTATAAACACATTCTAAGGCCATTATAAAAACTGAACTAGAGGGGTCTGCTCAGTGGGGAAGCAACTTATACGTCTCCTCATTAGGTGGTTTTCCAGGGTCCCCAGGAAAAGAGCTTTTCTATTGAAGATTTACCAAATATGATGTCAATAAACTTTCACTAAAGCATTTAATTGTCTGAGAAACAAGTTTTATTTTTTGTGCCTTGCATATTTTGAACATGCATATTTGTTTCAAGGATAATCTCCTTATGTTCTCTCTTCTCTTGATTTACTTCTAGGTTCTGTGGCTATCACAAGTCAAAACGTGGGGCAGATGAAAAAAGACTTCACTTTGGGAATGGACATTGTACGTTTCTAAACTTGGTTTGTTTCAACCTTTCAGTTTTAGCCACTCTGGCTTTCTAGTTGGATAACTTCCCCTTGATAAAGAGAATTCAAAAGCAGTTTTATGGAAAAATTGGGTAAATTAAATTTATTTTAAAAGGAGAAGGAAATTCATGGCTCTGCATTAAGTAATTTTTACATGGCTACATTTCAGCATACTTAAAGTGAAGGGTAACCTGTGGTTTATATTCAAATAATGCACATGATGAGTAGTATGAACTGTAGTCAGCTCTGCATGGCTGAAATGCAAAGCGTATCATCAATTTCCTTATTACCAGTCCTTTGCTAAAATCTAAATAGGAGACTTTTCTCTTTTGTAACTGCCAAGTAAATATAAACAACCTCTGTTTATGTGAAAAGCCTTCTCCATTTTGTCAACCAACCAGGAAAGAGTCCTTAGAATAAACTGTTTGTTTTGGAGTTACATGATATCCAGCTGGTAGGAAAGCCAGCATTTTTTCCTCCTCATTTTAATACCAACCAATTTAGTCCCTTTTAATATTTTATAAAAGAAATTCTCTTTTGGAAAATAAAGTTTACATCTAGTAAGGAGGCTTTTTTTTTTTCCTACTGGTGAAACAAATCATTCCAGGTGTTTTGTTTTTCCAAACTACAGCTCAACTCAGTGTGGTAATTATGCATCAGTGGCCTTAAAAGGAATAACATGTTCTCATGGAAATTAATGCAAAAACTAAAATCAAGCTCATGTGCTCCAAAATATCTCAATGTAATTAATGTGGTCTTGTAATCATTATTTTCTTTGGCATTCACTACTGCCATTGAAAATTGTTTTTAAATCAACATTGAACTTCCTTTTAGCCATTGGATATGCATCTAAAAATAATAACTTTGGTCATAACTCAAGTAAAAATCCTGTTTTACTTTTTGTTAAGAAGCAGAAAGCACATAATATCTATTAAGACAAAGAGAGGCAGAGAGACAGAGAAGCAGAGACAGACTGAGAAATAGAGAAATACTTTCCAAAATGTAAACTTCATGAGGTGCAAACAATTCAAGAGTTTGCAAGAGTTGTGGGTTTATCCATCTAATTGGAGAGTCATGATAGTACAGGTCACAAAACAAGGCAAGGTACTACCTTCCTGATATCAATAACATTTCACTTCAGGATTATTTTGTTACCATTGCCAAGGCTTAAAGAATGAAAGAACAGTTTATAATATACTAGTTTCCCCTTTTATCCTGGGCCCACAAACAAACAAACAAAAAAACAACACCATGCTACTAGCTCCATGCATAGACTATGGCTCTTATAGTTGCACGAATTAAATCTCTTAAAGTGTTAGGTAGACAACAAGTATAAATATCGTCTTTAGGGCAAGGTCATGATGGTTTAGTTGTTTTATGGGAATTAAAATTCTTTTGAAAAAAGTTTTGATAAAATTCTGTGTGACAATTTTAAGTAGGCTCCCATAGTAGCTACAGTCTGTTTTACTGTTGGTTGTTAGGTTGGAGTTTATTAAAATGTAAAGTTTTATCTTTTTTTTAAAGCACAGTATCCTTATAATGGAAAAATACTTTTTATTATAGATTTAAAAACATAAAGTAACATATATGCATTCATAAACATTCTGTCTCTCCATACAACAGCTGGCTTATTTTAGAGTATTTGGAATTATTTTAAAAAGCTGTAGCTATGAACTATTCCCATCAGCCTTGTTACAAACCCTATAACATTGCTTCAAAAGGAAAGAAATGTGTTTTGCCTCCTAACACTATGTACCTTTGCCCTCTCTGCCTGGACCTTTTTCCATTTTTTGCTCTCCTTAGGGCAGCTCATGCTGGTAAAATGGAGATGTAAATTATTGTGTTTGCACAGAATGAGCTGTAAAGTAGTGCAGCTTAACACGTGTGCATGTGTTTATTATCTGGTTTTCATGACAGAGCCCTGTTACTCTGTGTGCTGCCCTTAATTATTGGTGTGAACGGATTGTGTGCCTTTGCAGCCTGAATCTCCTGATTCCTGGAACCTATGGGGTGAGCAGTTAAAACTCAGGAAATTTCCCTCAATGAATAGACCTGTACTACCTGGGAGTGGCAGGACTATTTATATTTGTATTTTTCTCTCCCTTATTATATGGCTAGGAAAGCAATTCACCTTATTTCAATTAATAAAAGATAATATAACTGATTTTGGAGAGAATGATTTCCGAACTTCAAGATTAAATAATACATGTATTTTCTAGGATTATTAATATTAAAGCACATTTGAAATCTTTTTTTCTTGGTTTGAATCTTTATTGGTACACTATATATATATACATCGTGATCATACACAATATCAAAAATTTGTACCAACATATGAAACAATTTAATTCTTATTTTTCCCATTCCCCCACCCACCCTACAACCCCCACCCTGATATACCTAAGCTTTGTTACCCTTTTTTTATTACCATCATATTTTTCTTCCCCCTATTACTTACCCCTACACCTCATTTTCCTTTGAATATTTTCTGTTTCACAGTATCTACCATATGCTCATTTACATCTTCCATTTCTCATACCAGAGAAAAGATATGATATTTACATATCTGTGACCTATTTATTTTTCTTATGAGTATGTCCTGAAGGTAAATGCATTTGAATATAAATGACTCAAACTTATCATTCTTTATGGCAGAGTAATTCTCCATTTTATATAAAAACCAGATCTTCTTTATCCAGTCTCCAGTTGATGGGGATTTGGGTTGTTTTCAAGATTTAGCTATCACAAGCTGTAACATATGTGCACCCATGTTGAAAACTTTTTTTTAAAGCCAGTGCTCATTTAAAATATTTAAAGATGTTTTTATAACAACTCCTTTTATACTCTATAAGTTCTGATCCAACCAATCTTCAATAAATTGATTTTGTTAAGTTTATCATGGTAAAGCATTTGGAATTATTTACCAAAAATACTCAATTTTACTTTATATTTCATTTTCTTCTTAAAACTTGGAGGAAAATGTTAGATTTTTTCCTGTCAATAAATACACAGGTAAACATAAATATAATATAGCCTCAGTGTAAAATGAGGCTATATAGAAAATGTAAAAAAAATGATTCAACAAAAAGACTAACAAGATGTTAGTTCCTACCATTTTTAGGAGCTCAGGTTAGTTTTAACATTTTTTTTTCTTCAGGACAAGAAAAAGATGATAGCTTTCTTTAATCTGCACTTTAAGAGTAAATATCCTAGTACTGATAATTAGAATCATTTTAGTTTAATAATGAAGTGTAGCAGACCTCTCCATTAAAGAGAGGTCTTTGCCATCTGTTTTTGTATAAAGGGTTAGTATTTATGTGAAAGTAGTATGCAAATTGATCTGTTAGGTCAAAAGAAATGGCATTTATGATAAAATTTGCAAGCTAGGAAGCCTTAATAATATTAGTAGTTCTAAATATCATCCTTAACAGTGAAAATACTAATTAGAGCAATAATCCTGTCATTAACTGAGCAGAATTCATTGAGAATAATTTAAACAATAAATATAAAAATTTACATATAACTAATTTTATATGATGTATGTTTAGAACTTAGTATTTGAGAAGTGTTATTAAGTCTCTAAACTGCATTGGTCAGCTTTCCAAGTACTTGAACAAAATGCCTGATATACCCATGGTCAAGGGGAAATGCCTATTTTATCTTATGCCTTAAATCCATGAATAGCTGGTTTCAAAGCAGAATCATCATTCAATAGCAGAAGGATACTGCTCAATGCCTGGTTTCCGGGAAGTGGAGAGGAGGACAGGAAGCCCGAAAGAAAGGGCCAGAGACTAACAATTGAGTCCATGGTCATTTCCAGTGACCTTCTTCCACAGTCATGCTCTACCTCCTAAGAGTCTGAGGAACTATAAACTCCTCACACCATAATCTCCTCTCCAGGAGTCTCTGTCAAGTCGACAGCCAGGATACCTGGCACATAAATAAACTTATATTGCTTTAAGTTATGTTGAATAGCCTCATAAGATTTCAGTTGAGAGATACTGAGTGGGTATGTGTACATATCTACATATACATGTACTCACAGGTTAAGCTACATCTATGATTTCAGTGAAGGCTTTTGATTGTGAATGAACATCCTAATACTGCTCTATGGAAATATATCATTTCATGTTGCTTGATTTGCATTAGAAAAGGTATTTGTTATTATAGCATTTGTAGAATCAGAAATGTGCAATGACATAAACATCAGTGCTTCAAGATGTAATTTTAGGCCTATTGACATTCTGAATTTTCTTTCTTCTTAAGATGTGCTTTCTTGGACATCCATTTTTCTTCTACTGTTTTTGCAGAGAAAACTCATTGTGGCTTCTTTTAGGGTCTTATCAGAGAGAAATTTTCAACACTTAGGTCAGCATCTCCCTATCTGTGATATCACGGAATAAACTAATGACTTAAAATCAGCATCTATCACTGGCACGGAGGCTTCCATTTGCTAAGAAAGTCATCATAACAGTTGCTGGGTGAAAATTTAATAAATCTCACTGCAATAATGCCTTCCTTTCTTTCCCTTTAACAGTGAAACTTCCAGGTCTCCGGACTTATGTTGATCCGCATACATATGAAGACCCAACACAAGCTGTTCATGAGTTTGCTAAGGAATTAGATGCCACCAACATATCCATTGACAAAGTAGTTGGAGCAGGTAAGTAGCCAACCTAGGGTGCTCATTACACCTGGCCTAAGTATGTTGCAGTAGAATTTAATGATCAAAGACAGGCAATAAGTAAATGGAGGATATAATAGAAGGGAATCATTTCAAAGGTTCCAGCCTTACAGGGTCTCAGACCTTGGCTGCCATTTATTTATTGATTTTCAGAGTTGACAGTAACAATGATTTAATCTTCCAATTGCTACATTGATCCTGTGTCTCAAAGGTGTTGATCTAGAGACAGTAGGACAAAGCTGTGTCTCAATTTAATCAAGCCAAGCAATCAAAAACTTCAATTTTAATATCTTCTTTGAAACAACAAAGCAATAACAAAAAATTAATAACTAAATAAATTCCATCACAACTATTTTGTATAGATATTTTAAATAACATAAATCACTTCATTTTAAAATATTTGCTGTCCTTAGTCCACTTATTTTTTTCTGTTTTCTTTTTTCTTTTGTATTTCTTTATCCTTTCTCATTTATGGTTTACTTATTTTAAGTTGTCTTTATGTTGTCTTTGTGTTCCATTTTCAATTACTTAATCATAGACTTATTAACAGAATTATTTAAATGAATTCTAATGAAGTTGCATTTTCTCAACATAAATTTCAGATATATATTAAATAACAGCATTTTATATACTTATACATAAACACATGAACACCCACAATATATGCAGATGCACACAGTGATAAAATTTCTATTCAAAAGTATAAATGAACTGTGATCAACAATAAAGAGTTTTGCACAATTATTGTACCCTTTAATGTTGCTCTCAAAGATAAACCAAACTAGTTATGTTGATGCAGGAATTAGATTGAAAGATTGAGAAATTAACTCATTGAATTATGCATAACCTAACTTATGCAAGTGCTATATTTATATATTTATGACTGATGCTTCTTTACACAAATATGCATGTAATTGCCTCTATTTTTGTATACACCGAAGCAGTATTTAAAATTCAATCAGTAGTTAGTATGCAAACAGGACAATCTGAGTAATTCATATTATCCAAATAAAATGATAATTTTCTAAAGCTTCTCTTCTAATTTTCTTAATGTCTTATCCTCCTACCAACTCACATATACAGGTAGTATTATAATATGAAACTTGTGCTCAAAGAAACTAGTTTAGGGATTTTGTTATCACAAATATTTGAAAGTGCACACATTCGCTGCACACCCGTACTAACCTGGTGCTAGAAAAGATACACATAAGATGACAGTTTCATTGGTGAGGTCTGTTTGGGGATCACAGAAGTCATCTGTGGGGCTGGTTTTAATGTTGCCCCACAAAAGCTCAGTGTTTTCCACCACAGAACCTGCAGTAATACAGGAGCATAAAAACTTTGCACACTCACTCACCTGGATTCTGAGTAAAGAAATTAAAAGTTACGAATGCTGAGCCAATGGCCAGAAGACTTGGCAGACATCATGATGAGTTTGAAGCTTCTGCCCTTCTGCACTGGTACAAGATTTAAGAAAAAGATGTTAGTGACAGAGGCAGATATGCAAAAATGCACTTATGAGACAAAACTCACACATTAAAAATGGTATCATAAATAAGGTAAAGGGAAATCATCTACTTATAGGAATCATTCAATAATTCCTGATGCCTGTTAAGGATTAGAACAGATCTGATTTGTCTTTCTTCAAGTGTATGTAAAGTATTAAACAAACAGCCCATATTTTTGTACTTTGCAGCCAATATAATTAATTGCTACATCAAAATAAATAAACAATGTCTATTTTATTTGCAAGTCGATAACTCTTCAAGTTAGTTGTACTTCTGCTAGATGTATTGACCTTCATATACATGCTGAATTCTAGACTGACCTCCTTAGACATTAGGGGGTTTGATAGTACCACAATAGGATATATAATTAAAATTAACTTTAAATTATTAAATAATTTATAATATCTAGTATGTATATTAACATAATTCATGATTCTTTACACATTTCTGCAACAAGTTCAGAAACTAAATGTAATTTTTTGGTGGTGCTAGGTCCCAACCCAAGACCTCCTGTATGTTGAACAGTGATCTACCACTGAAATCTACCCCAAGCCTTCAGGCCAAATTTATTCTATCAGTATAATTACCTGCCTTACACAAATGTTTTAGTTTTTATAATATCATAATGCTTTCATATGGCTTAATTTTATGAAATAAATCATATCAATAAAATTGTTAAAAATAAAACTATTTTAATGTTATTCATAAAAGTTTAATAATGATTATCTTCCTTACCTGCCATTTGTTGTTAGGCCAACACTTTCAGCCAGTGATAGTTGATGCAATTTCTCTCATTTTCCTCTCTCTCTCTGTCTTTCTTTCCTTCTCTCTAATTGTCTATTTTTTTCTGCCAGAGTTTTTGTATAGATATGTGCTATAGAAGGATTATACTTATAAGGCAAATGGAAAGTTAAAATTGACATATTAATCAACTAAAGTACATTTCTGTTAGTGAGAAATACATAATGACAAAAATTGCTTTTAGTGTATAGGGAACCAAAAATTAATCATGTAATTAATGCTAGCATATTTCACAAATATTTGAAATTAATCCTGTTGTTTGAATGTGGCACAAAATAGGTCTAATAGTCCACATAACATTTGTAGTTGTGTGGATGAGGGATAGTCTGCAGTTTTTACCACTTTGAGGCAATTGTTATGAAAGCCAAAAAGAAGAGAATGAATGAAAGCTTAAGTTCTTATGAAAGAATAATAGGTAAATCTCACAACAATGTATATTAAGTGTACTTTTCATCTAGCTCTAGGCAATTCTAAATCAGTTGGGTTAGAATTTTCAAGGATAGCATCACTCTGAATTCTGCATAAGTTTCACATTTATAACTGTATTGAGGATATTGAATGAAACAGCTCCACAGTGACTTTAGATAAAACATGTTGCTTTATTTGGTATTGTTATATTATCATACTCCCCTCAGAAGCACAAAGTGCTTTAAACATAGTGTGTACATAATGCAACATAGCAGTACTAAAATAAAATGAATTGGTAGCAGATTCTTTCATTCTCATTTTTTAGAGTCTAAGTATAAAGGCAAATTATACTTCAGTAAGAGGAGAATAGATGGATCAGGGATGTAGCTTAGTAGCACAGTGTCCATCTGGCAAGCATAAGATCTTGAGTTCAATTTCCAGTACAAAAGATAGACAGACAGATAGACATAGAATATTTACAAACATCTGAAACTTAATCAATTGTTCAATTTATAATCCCTGGGCTGGCCTGCTGACTACCCTAAGATGAGCTGTAAGAATGATGAATAAAATACATGCTAGATGAACTTTCCACTCTCTCTCTCTCCCTCTCAAGTTTTCATAGTATGGTGCTTTAAAAAATGAGGAACTGTCACGAGACCCTTTTTCTAATGGGATGTGGATATCTTGAATTGCCTGTGTAATTTTAAGGTGTCATCTTCAAAAATCATTTGGAGGCCTACAGTTTAAATCTTCCAGGTCAAAGACAAATCTTTTTGAAGTGAAAATATTGCAAAGAAACAGTAGTTCTCCACTGATATTTTTTTTTTTTTGAGACAGGGTCTCGCTTTGTAGTTCAGGCTGGCTCTGAGCTCACTATGTAGCCCGGGCAAGCCTCAAACTCAGCAATCCTCCTGCCTCTGCCTCCCGAGTGCTGGAATTACAGGCATGAGCCACCATGCCCAGCAACTGATATTTTTTTTAATTATGTAATTCATTACATTCTGATATTCTGCATTCTGGTAGGTGAGTTTGGAGAGGTGTGCAGTGGTCGTTTAAAACTTCCTTCAAAAAAGGAGATTTCAGTGGCCATCAAGACCTTGAAAGTGGGCTACACAGAAAAGCAAAGGAGAGATTTTTTGGGAGAAGCCAGCATTATGGGACAGTTTGATCATCCCAATATCATTCGACTAGAAGGAGTTGTTACTAAAAGTAAGTAAAGTCTTAATATCTGCTTCTCTGTATGTTGAGTGCAAGTTGTATAAAGTCAAACTCATTCGTAAGAATTTTTACCTGGCATGGCAGCTCACACTTGTAATGTCAGGACTTGGGAAACTGGAGCAAGAGGGGCTGAAAATTCAACTACAGCCTGAATAATTCATCCACTTAGAGAGACTACTCCAAAATGAAGTAAATAATAAAGCCTTGACATTTAACAGTGCAAAAGCTCTAGGTTCAATCTCCAGTACTCCCATTAATTATTTTTCATTTATTTATCCTGTTCTAACAAACAAAGAGGTTTAGGATTGATATGTCTTTCTTATATACTAGGCAATACCTTTCATATACTAGGCAAGTAGTTTATGGACATCTATGTATAGATAGATAGATGGCAGATAGATGATAGATAGATAGATAGATAGATAGATAGATAGATAGATAGATAGATAGATAGATAGATGATAAATAGATGATATATAGATATTGGGCTGTTAAAGACATACAATTAAAAGAGAATCAAGAAGAATTCTGGAGAACTTTCTGGTCTGCAGGATAGCAAGGAAAAACAGTGACTCAATTTTAGCAGGAACTCCCGGCTAGCTGCCTTTTCTTTATTGCTCACGAGCTTCATTTAAACTCCCAAATCTTTACTAGTTCTGTCCCCCTGTCTTTAGGAAAAATATAGGAGTCTTGGGAATGCTTCTGAGCTGTAAAGATTGGGATCACAGTAGACGCAGGGCCTTTTCTGTCTATCTAAATAGTACTGATCTAGGCTCCCAGGTGGATTGGTGACTGCTCTGGGGAAACTGGCTTACCGCCCACGATAGCGATCTGAATTTATTTCCATGATGGTTTCTCCAGCCAGCTCAAAAGGGATCCTGAGAGGTTGATCTGTGATTTTTGGCTCCAGTCCCAATGAAAACCTCTTGAGAATGTTCTGGGAGTATTTTTCCTCAAGATTTTGGAGCATGGGACGAAGAATAAGTGAAATTGGCAGCAAATTCCATACAGTGAAAGACAACATATGGCAGGGAATTTGGCATCCCTTAGGGGATAATTCACTGGCACCATATTTACATATTCTATGGTTAGCAACAGACATTATTCATTACACTTTTCACAATATTAGTTTTCTTTAGCATTGCACAGAGTACTTTCCAATGGCACTGATACCTATTCTCACTTAAGTGTGACTAAAAAGGCATTTCCTTCTTCATGAGGCTAGGGTATAATTGAAATATATTTTGATTTCTTTTTGAATTTTTATGTAAAATAGAATTGATTGCTTGATAGTGGTGAATGAGTTAACAATATTTTGGATGCCCACGTGTTTTTAAAAAGTCTTCTTAGCGCATGTTTGCGGTACATGCCAATCACGTCCCTTGTATGGAGCTGGCGCTCGCACATGGCACATCCTGATCCCCGTTCTTGTCACCATCCCACATCCCTCATCTCTTCATCCCTTTCCCATTAGAAAATCGTGTCTGCCCATACTTCCTATTACCTGTATTTTATTTTTTTACTTTATGGTTTTAGTTTCACGTGCAAGAGAGACGTTTGTATTTAAGTTCGTGTGTCTAATTTATTTCACTTAACATCATGGTCTCAAGGTGTATCCATTTTCCTACTGTTAAGTCATGTAGAAAGAACTTGTTTCTTGCTTTCGTGTTCCTACAAGTGAGCACAGACTTAGTAGTAACAGTGGAGTATATTTTGATTAAAGTATATTTTTTCAGGATTTTTTGGTGTTGATGTTTTGGTACCAGCGATTGAACTCAGAACCTTGCACTTAGGAGTCAGAAGTGTTGCCACTGAGCTAAATCCGTGGCCCTCTTTTTTTCCCCCTGTTTTTAAATGAATACAAATGCTAACAGCAGTGGTAAAGATTTGGAAACTACATAAATACAGTGTTCCTTTGGGTAAAAGCCGTATCATTTTATGTGTATTTTGTCTTATGGAGATTTTTGTGTTATTTAGTCATTTGACAGTCTTCCTGGCCTCCTGTCCGAGCAGCTGTCCTTCAGATTTGAAGGACCTACTGAGGAGAAAAACTTCATTTATATGCAAGATTTGGTTATTGTTTGTTATCTTTTGCTAGGATATCTTTGCAATCTATAAAAAAATGCGTTTGTCTTGAGGAATTGGTATATGTACCTATCACATCTTATTTTTTACCTGCCCTTTCCTCCTTTCTATCTTCCCCAATCCCCAGGTTCTTCTCCCTTCTTGGCAAAGTATCCCCATTTCTCATCTTTCTTTCATTTGTCCATTTTTCTAATTCTCAGTGTTGACACATTTCCTTTGAAAGGTGTCTATTATGTATCTAACATTGTGCTCTTGCTGCAGGGCAGTTTTCCAAGCAGGGTGACCGGCGCCTCCCAGAGGAATGCTGGGGGGCCGGGGGTTGTTCTCAGAACAAAGAGAGAGAGTGTGGCTCATTTAGTTCCTGGGTATGCATGGGTAGTTCCTCCCCTGCTCCACAGTATAGACCACACAAATTGGGCTACATTGTATTAATGTGTCCATTTAGAGGACACAAGACAAGAAGTGCATAAAAGGCAAAACCCTGGCACATTCAGGGCTCGGCCTTTTGTGTATTGGCCCACTGAGACTGTGCCACTGAGGCTGAAGTTACTTCTTGGGAGGATGAGCCTCGGTGTCCCATCTCTGTTGCAAGAACCCTGGTTCACTATGGCATCGTTTCATTGTGACTACATCTTTTGGAACTAAATATGGTATTTTCTTCAACATTTAGACAAACAACTGACAGACAAGCGGAGTTTGTCTAATTCAAATGCTCTAATGATAATGTGGAGAGTTTGATCTGGTGGACTCAATTTATTTCCAATTCAAGAGAAAACCGTTTTTCATATTTTCCTCTCTCATTTCACCTATTGCTTTATTTTTTGATTATAAAAAATCTTTCCTAATGACTCGACCATAGCTAGGCATTCTTCAAGTATCAACAAATTTCTGTAGTGAATTAATTAGCTAACATCTAAAACAAAATACTAATTCTTAAAAAATGGGCCAAAAATAGCAACTACAATAGACCCGGATCATAGTAGCTAATTTCCTGCTGTTGGGAAATAAAAAATGATTGACTGAGTAAAGGTTGGATCTAAGAGAGGAAGGAGAGAAAGACAGAGGGAAGAATGGAGGGAGAGAAGGAGTAGGAAGGAAGGGAAAAACAGTATCTTCTATCTATATTGTCTTTTTAAAAGATGTTTGAGCTGGGCGTGGTGGCTCACGCCTGTAATCCCAGCACTGGGGAGGCAGAGACAGGCGGATTGCTGAGTTCAAGGGGCTTGCCTGGGCTACATATTGAGCTCAGAGCCAGCCTGAACTACAAAGCGAGACCCTGTCTCAAAAATAAATAAATAAATAAAAATAAAAAATAAAAATAAAAATAAAAGATGTTTGAGTAAATTAAGTTGAAAGCATTTTTCAAAATTCAGTTATCTAATAGCAGAATTACCCAGTCAAAGAAGCAAATGAGAACATTTACCTTTCACACAATGACCCTTAAATTTTTCAACACTTACACCTAAAAAGTAAAAATTAAAAAACAAGTAAAAGTCATTAGCAAACTAAATATTAGTTTTCAATTTAAGCTTACTTATGGGATCTATTATTTTATTCAGTGTGTTTAATTTTTTCTTCAATATTATGAAATACTGACTCTAACATTATATTATGCTGTTTCTATTAAATGTATTCAATGGATCTTAAACAAACTAGTATTATGGGATTTTCTTCAGAAATGAAAAGGAAATAATTAAATATGGATTATGGTAAATAGTTAAGTAAATTTATAAAAGAAATCCCAAGATAAAAGAGGTAGAAAAAATTCATCAAGAAAACAATAATCTGTAAAAGTTGCAGATTTTATACATTAAAGGTCTTAATCAGTTTTTTCTGTAACATTATAATAGTCTAGCTACTGCCTTAAAGTAAGAGTTTTAAATTTGATATATCTCCCTGGTCAAGTAAGTATGTAAGAAGCTGCCAAATCTAAGTATATAAATCCCAGTCATCTCATATATTATAAATGTAATAGAGTAATAGACCTTGAATTAGATTTTGAACTCCTAAATGGCATATTTGAAAGCTATCAATCTGGCATCCTGTTATAACAGGAAGTAGAAAATTCCAAAAATAAAGTCAATATGTTGAATGTCAATATAATTTTGTCTCCAAAATAAATTATTCATTCCATTGTTCTTATTTCATTATTTGAAACTGAAAATTTTGAAAAATCCACACATAAATAATTAGAATGATATGTAGCTTATAATGTAATATAAAATTATATTTGATAAATATGTATGTATCTAGAATCGTCTAAGATCAAATCTAATTTGACGTTACTAGTTGTGAGAGTTCTTGAAAATCAAATCAATCATAGATACTTCTTCACATGAAGCAGAATCAACAGTATCACTTTGCAATTTTCAAATTAATTTAACATGAGATTATAGAAGAAAACATTAAGTTGCAAAAATATGTAAATCTATTTTACCTGTTCCCATTGATTTGAAAATATTACCAGTTAAAAATCTGGGTGTGAGCTGTATATAAAATGTACCAATAAAAAATTCAATTAAAAAAATCTGGTTGTGTAGAAGAAAATTGTTGAAAATAAATCCTTGGGGTGCTTTATTTTTCTTGGTCAAGGAAAATTCTTTTTATTATTTTTACTAGCTCCATACTGGGAAATACTAAGTCTATTATAATGTCTCATTTTCAAATTCTTTAAAGAAAGCCTTTTATGAAGTAATTATTTTCACTTATCTGAATTTAGCCATAAACAATTTTAATGGTACATTTTTTAGCCCGATGGTCTTAAACAAGAGAAGGTGATAGAGTCTGTGATCTTCAAAGTAGCAGAAAGCTGCTGCAGTCTGCTCAGAACTATGTACTAACATGTGTTATCAATTGTAGTTAAACTTCAAACGGATGGAACTTGTTTTTAGCAAATGTTTTATATTTCTGCCATCACACCATTAGTTAAATAATGTTAAATCTCCAACAATGATATTCATTGGCGAGATTTTTACCTAGTGAAATAGAATTACAGTGGACCCTCGAGTTATGACCAACCTACATACAAGCAATTTGAGTTATGTTATGACTGGAATGTTAAGTTTAACTTACAAACAAATCTTGAGTTATGATCTGAATGGTGGACACCTGTGCTTCCTGATAGTCGCAGATACTAATTTAATCCTTAAACAATTCTGAAAGTTATATTATAGCATTTCTTGTGAATAATAATAACTCATTATTGTTAAACAAATACATTATTAAATTTCTTGTGTGGGGTGAATTTAGAAATCCTGAGTCAGTGTCTCTCAAGAACATTGAGATCTGCCTTATACCGGAGAGACTTTGAACCTGTGTAGAGAAGCCTGAAACTTCAACTGACCAACTTCAGTTATAGCCAGCCCTCATAAACGAATTGATTTTTTAAGTCAAAATCCTTTGTACACTAATGAGAATAATGTACTTTTCTCTGAAAATTAAAAAAAATTACCATCCATATCCTCTATACCCTTGCATTATTTAGGAAAGGCACACGGTAAAAAAAATAAGGATTTTTTCATAATTAAAGCATATTTATCTTCATGTGAGTGTCTATGTTTCATTAAAGGGTTAGATACTGATTTGCACCTTCTTATTTCCTGAGCATAGAGGGAAAAATGGGAACAGGATGCCAGACTTGAGAATCAGTAATCTTTATTATTTCCTGTTTATATCTCTAAAAGATTTTTGCATTTGTCTGAAGAATATTATACTTCAAGTGATATTCCTGGTGGAAAATAAATATGTTGTGCTTGTTTTACTAAGAATTTACAAAAAAATGCTAGAATGATGATAACACAACCTGCTGTTTTATAGGATTATGACTACAAAACTTAAAAAAGAAAATGGCATATAGTCACAGCATTCTGAGATCTGGAGGCAGGGAGATTACAAATTCAGGTCCATCTGGGAAATCTAGCAATTTAGCAAGAACCTCTCTGAAAATAAAAAGTACAAATTGAATTTGTAAAAAATGATGATGGTAATATAGGCCAGAACAAAGGCCTTAGATTTAGTTTATAAGTACTACAATTAATGATTAATAAATCAATGAACAAATGAGTTCTGAGTATGTCTATCTAAATGGCTGACATCTATTCAATTAGACAAATCTCTACTCAAAATACTACAGAATAAAAAAGGGAAAGAAATGTTGTTTTTACATATTCAAGAGTTTATTTCTTTTTCACTGTCCACTATGATTCTTAATTTGCCATATTTCAATTATAAGCTGATATGATATGTTGTGGTGTATTATCTTCTTTTATATAAATTAAACAGTTTTCTAACAATTCTGAAAAATAAAATTCTACTCACCAAATTTGTTAGAGCATGATTTCCATAAGTCCAAAGACAACATTTTACATAACACTAGTTTACACATATAATAACTATACTCAAAGAATAAGAAATGTAATATGTTTAATAACTCCCATGGTACTGCTAATCAAATAAAAAATTTTGCAGACTTACCCCTAAGTCATGAGGTTAGTGACTTTTTGATATCAAAATATTATTTTTATTATTCATAAAAATTCAATAACTAATCAAAAAGCTGCATTTAGCAATGCAAGCAAAGGTAACCATGACCAAATTGAGTTTATTCTAGGAACTCACAGGTGATTTAATATTTTCAACTTTTAAAACATTGATAGATAAAAACAAAACTCATCTCAATAGGTGCAGAAAATAACGATTTGAGATTTAAGTTTTTAACACAACATACATAGAAAACACATATGGCAGGACCAGAGATGTAGCTCACTGGTTCTGGTGCCTGCCTAGAAAGCACAAGGTCCCTGGTTTGATCCTAGGTAACCTCATGCAACGGTACTGGGTATAGTGACTCACGCCTATGGGCAATCAATACCACATACAACAATGCAATGCGGGGCATGATGGCTCACGCCTTTAATCCCCGCGCTCTGGAGACAGAGATGACTGATGAGTTGGAGGTTTACCCGAGCTATATAGTGAACTCAGGGCCAGTTTGGACTACAAAGTGAGATCTTGTCTCAAAAAAAAGAAATAAAGGGGGGGTGGAGGGTTAGCTCAGTGGTTCTGGTGCCTGCCTCTCAAGCCCAAGGTCCTGAGTTCGATCTCCGGTAACCACATACAATGCTGGGCATGGAGACTCACGCCCACCAGCAATCAATAGCACATAACACAGTGCCGGGCGTGGTGGCTCAGGCCTGTAATCCCAGCACTCGGGAGGCAGAGACAGGAGGATTGCTGAGTTCGAGGCTTGCTTAGGCTGCATAGTGAGCTCAGAGCCAGCCTGAGCTACAAAGGGAGACCCTGTCTCAGATAGATAGATAGATAGATAGATAGATAGATAGATAGATAGATAGATAGATAGATAGATAGATAGATAGATAGATAGATGATAGATAGACAGATAGATAGATGATAGATAGACAGGCAGGCAGACAGACAGACAGACAGACAGACAGACAGACAGACAGACAGATAGATAGGTAGATAACGGGTCGGAGATTTAGCTCAGTGGTTCTGGCTCTGTTTTGCAAGTACAAGGTCTTGAGTTGGACCCGGGTAACCACATACAATGCTGGGGGTGGTGCCTCATGCCCACCAGCAATCAGTACCACATACCACAGAGCCAGGTGTGGTGGCTCAGGCCTGTAATCCCAGCACTCGGGAGGCAGAGACAGGAGGACTGCTGAATTCAATGCTTGCCTAGGCTACATAGTGAGCTCAGGGCCAGCCTGAACTACAAAGCGAGACCCTGTCTCAAAAAAAAAAAGAAAAAGGAAAAGGAAATACATATGGCAAATAGAGGAATTCTAATACCACCAAAGGAAGAAAGAACTTTATAATCAATAGTAAAATATTAATAGCAATTCACTAAAAATTGGAACTAAAATCTTGCTATCATCACTTCCATTCAGTTTTATATTAAATATTTTAAATTTTAAAATTAAATATGAAAATAGAAAATAAAAAGCTTGAAAAAGTTAAATGCAAAATGTTCTCAAAATGTAAAATTAAACAATATGGTCATATAACTATAAACATTACTTGTACTTACCATATGACAGCTTTGACTGGAATAAGGGCAAATATAATTCAGTTATCATGATATTAATACATTTCATTTTCATCATAAATTAATTGAAATATTTAGAATAATCTGAATAATAAGTATATTATGTGTTAAGATTGAGTATAATTGGGGAAGGAAGACTTGAAGATAGTTATTCTCAGCTTGATTTTAAAGAATTATTCTTAGCCAGTGTGAAATGAAGTCCATAATCTAATCACTTGAAATTGTATTCTGACACATGGAGTCGGCCTCTCCTCTTATTAGCCAAGCAACAGTTGATTTAATATTGTTTGTTCCAACAGAATAATGTCTAGGTTACAATGGAGCTTGGCAAACACTGTCCTGTATCTTGATAATGGCTTAATGCAAAACTCACAGAAAAATCCCGTAACTCTGATTACAATATTACAATCTTTCAGTTAGATACAGAACTGAAACATTTTTCTCATTAAAGATGATTCAGATATTCTCTGCTGAGAACACTGAGTAATTTCTGTTGATTTTCTTCAAGCTTCTTTCGTTTGTTTATGAGTGTTTTGCTTCCACCCTGATTCTGATTACATTCTATTATAGTCCAAGATGCTCAGATCAAAGATTTTGATCTCCTAAGCGACAAGTATGTCTGTTTAATTCTTTCAAAAACAAGATATAAAATGCTGGATAAGATCACTGCTATTAATAGGAGGCAGCAGCATTTCCTGTAGAAATGGACACAATTTTGATACTCGAGAATACTTTAATAATGTATAAATATTTTATGTTTGAATATAAATATTTTAATCCAAAAAGTAGCATTTGTAAATTGCAACATAAAATACATCTGTTACTATGTGTATATTTATAGCACATACTACTCTTCTCTTCAGAGGAAAAGTCAATAATAAGTTTGCAATGAAATACCTAGCGCTAAATCTGAATTGTTGGACATTTTGAATCATGTTTTGGTCATCAAGCAGTGATTATAAGAATCTCTTACCCACAGGAGATATTTGAGGCAAATGAACTGATTTTAACAAACTGGTTTGGCTCTCTTTTTTCCTTGAGGGCTCACCATACTGTCTTTACTCAGAAATCCGTTTAAGAATACAAGCATAATTCTACTATAAATTTTGTTTTACTTAGTTTTGGTGGTGTTTTATTTCATCCAGTCATACAACAGTATTCCATTTAGTTCAGTCTGTATACCCACATTTCATGGTTGGTCGTTCAAAGCAGTTAACAAAAATAGGCTGTCTTGAAAAAGTGCATCATGTAACTTGTAGACCAAATGAAATATTATACACACTAGACTATCAATGCTTTGCACAATCAGCTATGTGACCTGGTATCTTATAAATAATTCCCCACTATATTTAATTGATATTAAAACTAGCCCTGTGCCACTATTCCAGAGACTCTTTTCCTATTACCATGTTTATCTAAATTAAGATCATAAGGGAAACTCTAAAATAGAATGTTGCTTTCCAATGTAGATTACTTGTGATTCTGTTTACTCTTTGTATATTTAGTTTGCAGAATCTTTGAACTTAATGCAAAACACATTTCCAAACTTGCCCACCTTAACTCATCTGTTTACAAATATCTAAATTATAGAGTTAAATGCAGCCTGATCTGATTTATGAATGGTCATGGGGCTTTGCCTTAATTGACTGGTTTGATATTTTAGCTACTTTTATTTCCTTTGCCAAACATTCTACTAGACATGTTAATGAGAAATGAATTGGCCATATGGCTGAGAGCCAGAGAGAAATGGTGATAGGTAAATGTCTGAGTAGTCCAAAAATAGAGTAACTTGTAGTATGAGGCAAACTGTCTCTGACTCCACTTGAAGTACACACTAAATTTAGGCAGAGTATTATTCTCTCCAGAATTTTATTAAAGAAGGAAACAGATATTGAAGATAGTCTATAAAGAAAATTTTATTCACCTGTTCATTCATTCATTTATTCATTCATTGTATTCCATGTTGAGAGCTGTAGTTCAGGACAAATCAGAGATTCTAAGGCAAAAGTGAATTTTTCTGTCTCTTTGAGAATATCACCCAAACTACATTTAGTTAGGATTTGAAATAAGCAAGTTTTGAGGCTCCAATTTTTGGCTAAGATCACTTTTCAGATATTAAATCATGTAGGTATACATAATGTGACACCTAAAGAATATAAAGCAATGTTTTATCTTAATCAAAACTGATGAATATGTCAGTTAATATAACACTTGAAAATTATCAGGGAAATTTTATATAATTTAAAGGGTTTTTTTCCTCACCTCAATTAAAAGACGCATGGACTATGATGTATTCAAGTTACTAAATTTATTAAGTGCAAACTTCATGGTATTCATCCATGATTTGCAAGCAGTATATATTAAGAGTTTTCACCTGTAAAAGAAAAATAAGATACTTTTTAACATCAGAATCAGAAACTAACCATAATATTGAAGGAACATATGAGGAAAATTCATAAATATTTTATGCAGTTAGATGTGCATGAATATTTTAAAAATATATTATTTATTTAAAGTCTTTCAAAAATTCTCCACCAAAACTCAGTCTTCCAGACTTGGAAAAAGCATACTTTTCTCTTAATTGGAAGGGTTTATAAGTAAATGACATAGTAACAATTTGGCATATTCTCTCTATAATGTAGTAATATGTCTCAGCTTCAAAATAGGCGAGGGCCACATCTGGGACCTGATCAGTTACTAGCTAGTTGTATTACCAGCAAGTTGTATGAATATGCTGTGCTTTCCAGTAAAAAGCACCAAAGTGGGACCAATGAATATTACTGAAGTATAAAGATACAGTGAGGATGACTTCATATAAACATATGTCCAGTACCGGATGAAATGTTACAAACTTCTAGATATGAGAAAAATCTCCCAGCATTTCCTATATCACAAACATGTTCTATATTTTTGAAGTGTTTTCACTTTCCTCCCTTAGTTATATCATAATATACACACAGTTATGCTTCATCTTTGTTCAAATGATATTACACTTTAAGAGTTGATTAAGGTGCAACAGTTTTCAGAATAATTTTTTGTTAGTTTGTTTTGTTTTTGAGACAGGGTCTCGCTTTGTAGTTCAGGCTGGCTCTGAGCTCACTATGTAGCCCAGGCAAGCCTTGAACTCAGCAATCCGCCTGTCTCTGCCTCCTGAGAGCTGGGATTACAGGCGTGAGCCACCACGCCCAGCCAGAATGATTTTAATTGAAACTATACACTTCTCATGAAAAAACTTACTATTTATTATTGATAAAGTATTTTATTTGATCTATATATAGACATTATATATAAAATATATATTATATTTTATTATATTATAATATAATAATATATAATATTAGATTATAATATTATATATAATATATAAATATTATATAATTATATATATTATATGAATTATATATAATGATATATATCATTATATATAATATATAATATAGTATAATATGTAATTATATAATTATATATAATATATATACATATCAGTTATACTGGATATGTATATTATATGAATTATATATAATGAGATATATATATCGATATATATAGTATAACTAGTACCTTTTTGTCTGAGGCTTTCTTATATTTTAAATTTTCCTCTTAGTGACAATGTGTAATGTTTAAGGTTTGAAACTTTTGACTGAAGAACTGGTTAGGTATATGATATTGTACAAGGTTAACCAATCATAGTGTCTCAATGTATTTGATTTTGAAAGTTACTTAAGTTTCACTTACAGGAAGAAAAGGAGCACATTTTGTGCTCTTGGAAAACTGTGTCAAACAAGACAACTCAAATTGTTATGAACCTTTGTTATGGAAAAAAAAATCTCCATTTTTAAAATTTTAGTTTCATTTTCTATTAACTCTAGGTTTTGTTCCTTTGTATATTTTTGTAATGGCAATTTCATAAACTTGATCTATAAGGGAAGTTCCTATATCTTTGTGTTAATCAAGTCGTTATGTATTCAGTATTTTCATTGTATGGCATTTGTCGAACTGTACTGATGACGTGTTATTTACCATGTACCTAGGTAAGCCAGTTATGATTGTCACAGAATACATGGAGAATGGTTCTTTGGACAGCTTCTTACGTGTAAGTTGAATATGCACGCATACATGTACATATGTATGAATGAGTTGCTGAAAAGATGGGCAAAACGTTCTAATATTGTGTCAAGCAATTAGGTAATCTAAATTGATTGGGGAATCTAGATTTCCAGTGTAACTGAAATTTTCTGGGACCAATGAAAAAACTGTTAAATTGCATTTTTATTTTGTAGAATCTAAATGTTGATTGTTTATTTTTTTAAATGGGAAAATTTCAGCCCTTTCTATTGCCTAGATTCATACCAGCTAAAATAAAATAAAACATAAAAACCTCTGAATCAATACACGAGTTTTATGTAAAGTAACTTTATTTAAAATAACATCAGTCCGTGATAAGATGTATCATATATGTCACATGTACTGCTGTCCACTAAGAAACTACACGTTTATACACAATCTATAGTCGTGTTTTTATTTTTTCTTTTTTACTCATTTTTACTTTAATTGGAATATATTTTCACTGCACAATGACTATATTCTTAGTGAGGAATTTGACACATGCATAACGCATCCTAACTATTTTTAATCTTCTTCTGCTCTTCCTTTCTTCCTCCATTTTTTTGGTCTTTTTTCTGCTTCGGAAAGGATCTATCATTTATTTCCTATTTTGGTTTCATTTTTCTCTTTATTTTTATTTTGTGTTTCTGATATGAGAAACTGTGAAATTTAAACTTATAATTAGTACTTTATATATTAAGAAAGATAAAAGATTGATAATTAAATATATCATATAAAACAATACAATTTATAGTCATAGAGAAATTTATTTTTCCAAGGGTCAAAAATGATAGACTTTTAATATTCAGAAACAAAATATTGTTTTAGTTGGAAAACAAACATTTCAAAAATATTTTCCAATTAGATGATTTTAACTATCATCATAACTATTCGTTTAACATTCCTCTTATAGAGGTGTTTGATGGGAAATTTTACATTGATACATTTGCTTTACATATCTATTTTAAACCAAGTGGAGTGGAAGTTCTCAATCCAGGATTCTGATTGTGTCTTCTTTTTCTAGCTTACAACCTACAATTGAAGGTTGAGTAGAAGCAGATAAATTCAATAAAAGTTTTGACTAATTATTTACTACATATTTATGTTGATAAGTGAAAATTTGGTATCTCCCTTATTTGAAGGAAAGAAAGAATAAATATCCCATCAAACATGTAATATCAAGCTGAAGTAATTTCAAAATCCATTTAATTTCATAGTGTTTTGCTTTGTACCTCAATAATCCTGAGCAAGGAGGTTATATATCATAGAAGTAGCAGGAAAACCTGACTTTTGAATCTCCTGATGATTACATGATATTTTATTTGTTAATACACATACTATACAGCTTCCTTTTATGTTTGTGTTCATTTATCCACATGTATTATTTGTTTTGAGTTCTTTGAGCTAAAGTGTGTATAGTCAGCCTTATTAGACCACCCTTGTTGAGATTTTAAAGGGAAAAGTCCTATTTTGGCTACTAGCAATGTATCTGACTTGTACGCCGGAAATGGTTTGCAGAAACACGATGCCCAGTTTACCGTCATCCAGCTTGTGGGGATGCTCCGCGGCATCGCATCTGGCATGAAGTACCTGTCAGACATGGGCTATGTGCACCGGGACCTCGCTGCCCGCAACATCTTGATCAACAGTAACCTGGTGTGCAAGGTTTCTGACTTTGGACTCTCACGAGTTCTAGAAGATGATCCGGAAGCTGCTTACACAACAAGAGTGAGTAAAATGTATTTTCCCCTCTGTTTTAATCTTTACACTCCATTTTATGTCATGGGAACTCTAAATGACTAGAAATCATGACTGCAGATGCTTTTCAGGTGTGCTTTCTCCTAAAGAAACTTCTCTTCAAATTAAAATTTCCTTACTTCTTGTGGGAAATAGACCATTGTTTAAAAGGTGTCTTCCCTACTTCACCCACTACTAGGATGAAATACCTGACTTGCACAACTTAAAGGAAAGACTTATTTGGGCTCACAGGTGGTAGAGGTCTCGGTTCACAGGTAAATGCCTCTAAGTCAGAACTACATGGTAGAAGGGCCCGGGGGGAGGAAGCTGCTCACCCCATGGCATCCTGGAAGCAGACGGAGGGTAAAGGAAGCCGGAGGAGAGATGCACCTTCTAGATCACACTCGGTCACTCAACTCTTCTTGGCAGACTCTGCCTCTTAAGCAAGGGAAGTCTGATGTTCCATAATCCTCTCATCTTCCAAAATCCTGCCTGCAGAAACATCAGGCTCTTTGATGACATCATGGCATAAATCACAAAAGAAAGAGTGCAACCATTTTCAATAAGAAATACTATACTTGGTTTGTGAATGGTTTATTTCTAATTCGGCTTTGTTTCTCTTGTAAACATGAGTGAATAATTATTAAAATAGATTACCTATAGTTTCATTTTTTACTATTTTTCTCTTTAACAATATACCTCTTAGACATTTTACTCAAATAATTTTTGTTTTCACTTTAGTAGCTTGGTGCACTGTCTTCAGCTGTTACATTTCTAAGGCAAACTAGGGAGCAAATATTACTCTATCTGGTATTTCATTTCATACAAATGCATTAGTGGTGCATTCTGCATTCACAGTTACGTGCGTCTTGTCGTTTCCTTATGACACATCCTTAACAGCACATTGTCTGTGTTTCAGACTGTGTGTTGTGTCAAAATTTCTCTTAACATTCTTAAAACAAAAAGAATTTCCTCTTTCCATCAATATTTCAATGTTAGAAGATTCTTAAAATCCATGTCAATCAACCGAGTTCATTCAATATTAATGAATAATTATTTAGAGCTCCTCAGTGTTCACCCTTTTATTTTGCTCCCCCAAATCACACATATAATCCAATAGAGCTTTTTATTTTCTGGAAAGCTGAATTTTGCATTCCCAATTCTATAGTAATTGAGGAGTCACTGATTTAAATTGTCATAATCAGCCTTGTTTAGAACACTATTTTTAATAATTACCATAAAGATTAGGGTAATAGACTATCATCCTTTTTAAAGAAATATACCAAGAGTTATTTGAATGGCCATTTCAAGTTGCCATGTTTCCAAATATACACCTAATGCACAAATATTTTTTGCTATAAAAATGTTTTTGCAATTCTTTTTTGTAGTCATCATTAATGGTAGAATGTGTCTGATAGTTTCAATCAAAATTATTTAAGCATACAATACTTTGTGAAACATATGGAACTGAAATACAATTTGTCATCTCAGTAGGTTTATTGTGTGATAAAACTAGTTCATTATGTATCAGACTTCTGCTTCCTTGTTTGATTTGCTAGTTAACTTAGGACACCTGCCTTCTATATTTCATTTAATATACTTTACTTTGATTATTTCAGAAAAACAGGGTCACCATTTCAAACATGATGTAAGGTATTCTTTTTGGATAAATATATTCCAATTAATCTTCTTTAAAAATGGTGACATCAGCCGGGTGTGGTGGCTCGCGCCTGTAATCCCAGCACTTGGGAGGCAGAGACAGGAGGATTGCTGAGTTCGAGGCTTGCCTGGGGCTACATAGTGAGCTCAGGGCCAGCCTGAACTACAAAACGAGACCCTGCCTCAAAAAAAAAAAATGGTGACATCATTTAAGTAACACAACCTATTTCACAAGGTATCTGAAATTTCTTAAGTTCAGAAATTACCCTTCAGTACTTCTGTGCCTTAAAATGTTTTCAGTTGCTTCTCTGAAAATTATTGCCTTTGGATAAAGAGCAAATGCACTAAGGATTCATGAGAGGCATTTGATTTGATTCACATGGAAGAGTAGTGCAGAAATTATTTCAGTAAACTATTTATTTAAAAATCTAAAATAGAGAATATTTGAGAAGTTGAAAAAATGCTTACCCTCAAAACTTAAAACAATTCACCCTACAGTTTTCCACACTACTTTATTCTTACGTGTGTATCATGCATCGTCCTTTATGACCACAACAGTGTGCCAGATAAAAAAAGGGTCAGTTAAGGTATTAATATGCATCTGTATGCATGTTTCTTTTTTTTTTTTTTTTGAGACAGGGTCTCACTTTGTAGTTCAGGCTGGCCCTGAGCTCACTATGTAGCCCAGGCAAGCCTCAAACTCAGCAATCCTCCTGTCTCTGCCTCCCGAGTGCTGGGATTACAGGCATGAGCCACCACGCCCAGCTGTTTCTCTTTTTAATAAAGATACTATTCAGGGATTAAGATTTTTTCAATCATCACTTCTACATACTTCAAAATCTCTACTGCAATCTAGAAAGTCAGATATTGAGGTTTTATATTATACAAGATTATCAGGCACCCCCATAACCTCTATGAAATTCCACTGTGCACTTATGAATTATCAAGAGTGAAAAAGCCTATAAAGTTTAAGTATGATTATGAAAAATTTTCACTCTCATGGAACTCTTGAAATGCTCTCAATTACCTTTACATGTGTGTGGATGACACACTGAAATCCATTTTTATAGATGCTTTATCAGGAAATAGTCCCTTAAACGCTAAATAAATATTTGGTAGTTTTTCAATGATATGAATCTAAATTATGGCATAGTTTTATGTTTTAAAGAAATAGTCCTGAGGATGAGTAGGAGAATGGGAAAAAAATGAGAAATAAATTGTATCATGTACTGGTACAAATTCTTAATGCTGAATGTTATCATATTGTGTATATAAAATATACCAATAAATAAATCCAGTTAGAAAAAGTAAATTAAAGAAATAGCCCTGAAAGTATAGGTGCAACTACGCACCAGAACTTGAAAATCATCCTGAAATCCAGGGGCTTCATTGAAAAAGATAGAATGGAACTGAAGTTGTAAATGTGTTCTAACATGCATGATTGATATCGTGAAATAGTAAATATTCAAAGGAAAATGGGTTTTAGGGGTAAATAGTGAGGAAAGAAAAAATTGATGTTAAAAAAGGAAACAAAGCTTGTGTATATAGGGGCGGGAGGTGGTGGTAGGTTGTGTAGGGGAAGGGGAAATGAGAATTAAGTTGTGTCATATACTGGTACCTATTTTCAATATGGAGTGTAATTGTGATGTGTATAAATAATGTACCAATCAAATGTACCAATAAAAAAGATACAATGGATAGGATTGAAGCATTACCTCCTCAGTGTAAAGCGTCAAAGAATTTTTGCATTTTAGAGAAAACAGGAAAATAAATTCCTTCTCTTTAGTTTCCTTATGATGTGAATTTCAAATAATTAATTTCACATAATTATTTCCTAACTCTACTTTTCCTTTGTGTTGATCTACCAGCTTACTTCATTCTAACAGAACCACCTTAATATTGGTGAGAATTATTTTGTCAGTGAGTAATTTTTCTCCGCTCTTCTCATGCAATCGTACATTAACTAGGTTAGTTTTTGCATGTATGCCCGTGTGCATCTGTGTACATAAATACTCATTCCTTGTTGAAGCTGATGAATTTCAAACTTTCAACATCGTGTTGTTCGCTTTATTCCCCACAGGATCAAGTAGGAGAAAGTATAGATTTTATCTCATTTGTATGTTGTGTGGTCCATCAATCCAATTCTCAGTCCCCCAAATTCCCTTTTGAGGTAAATTACTGCACATACTGCTTACAGAAAATTGAGTCAATTGTTCTTGGTTACCTTCTTTATTAATAAATCTTTTTCTCATTACTTCTGTTCTGCATGCTAAACAATGACCTTCAACATTTTAACATTTTTGAGAGCATTTTTCCTGGTCAGAAAGAAAAGTCTTATATCCTTATACACTCAGTAGTCTTATCTTACTGGGGGATAAAATAACTTTTCTAATTTAAAATGTCAAGGCGCCTATAGTTTTCTATAAAGCTGTGATTTACAGAGTTACAAATGATAAGCAAGCATTTCCTTTCAGGCAGCAAATATGTTATATTTATGCTTTTCCACTGTATCTTTTCTGACTGTGGTGCAGTGGTATCTCATTGTGGTTTTACTTTGTTTTTCTTAATGATCAGTGATTTAAACATTTTTTCCTATACTTGCTTGCTGTTTCTATTTCTTCTTTTGAGAAATGTATATTCAGATCTATTGTGCATTTTAAAATTAGTTTGCTTTCTCCTCCTGAATTTTGCATTTCCTTATCTTGCCAGTATAACAACAATTTATCATATAGATATGTGGCTTATAAATGTTTTATAATATTCCATATACTCTCTGAACTGTTATTTCCTGAGCTGTGCAGAAAGTTTATGGTTTGATATATTTCCATGTGTTCAATTTTTGGCCTTTTCTTTTAATAGACCCAAATTCCTTGTAATTTATAATCTAAAGCATTTCTCCTTTAGTTCTCTTATATTTAACAGTTTTGTATTCTGTGTTTCAACATTTGTTCCTTTTTTGGTAGATTTCCGTGAACAACAGGGAACTATTCCCACTCAATTTTCTCAGCATCACATATCAGAAAGACAATCTTCTTGCCAATGACTGTCCTTAAAAACATGATGGTAATAAAATAAAGAGAAACAAAACTCATGTATTAGGGGTGGGGGGTTCTAGGGAGGGTGGGGAAATGGGAAAAATGAGAATTAAATTGTGCCATACACTGGTACAAATTTTCAATATAGTGTGTGATCATGATGTGCATATAGAATGTACCAATAAAGATTCAAATAAAAAACTGCCAAAAATCATGTATATAGACATATGAGTTTACTCTTAGGCTCTCTACTCTGTTCAACTGATATATGTACTTGGGCTTATGCCAGTTTCATGCTGCTTTAAATACAGATTTGTAGAATATTTTGAAATCAAGTGTATAATGCCTCCTTGGTACTTTTTTCCCCTCCAGACAATTCTGGCTATCTCTGAAAACATTTTTAAATTGTAATTGATCATATACACAACAGAAAATTGTCATATAAAACTTTAGTGAATTTTGGAAAAACCTTCACTCATATTAAGAGAGATGTTTATCATTTTTCCTAAATTTTAAAGTATTTTCCATTGCAAATAGACAGTGAGGACTGTATTACTTTGCTTTTATATTATTTTATGTAAGCCCATGTAAAATAAACATTGTGCTTCATTTTAGATAAGGAATAATTAAGAATGTGAAAATTTTTCATGTATATTAATAAATTCTTAAAGATTTTGCTTAAGATTTAGAAATTACAGATGTTTCTCTGGTTGGCTTTTACTATTTCAAGAATCATCTCTGATCATTTGTTGTAATCAGCATCTGCAGAAGCTATTCTGTCCATGACTTTTAGATTTGAACTCCTGGGGATTAGAAGAGATGCTTCCACTGGGAATCTTCTTGGAGTGCCCTTTGCCTTCTTGTCTACTGCAATGAATGGAGTTAATTCCCTGACAATGCATAGATTCTAAGTCCTTTAGAAAAACGATTTATCTCTGTAGTTCCACTTTCAACCGGAGAGGCCAATATTTGCCTCCAGGTTAAATACTCAATTACTTAGGATTTACTCAGATAAACTCTCCCAAGTCCTTTCTCACTCTAAGTATGACCCAACAGAGCACATAGATAGGGGAAGTGAGCAGTGAATTAACAGGATATTATTTGTAAATTAGCAAGGAAAAAAGTGTTTATATAGTTAGAGAGCCATTGAGGCAGATATGAGATGGTTTATCTCAGTGTCTGTATTTCTTAACAATTGTACCACTTTTTAATTTTAGAAACCATGCTGGGAAGCCACTTAAGCTACAGCAAATGAACTGTCTTCATCTAGACTGAAAACAATTCAAAACTCTAGTCAGATATCTCATTCATTTGAACTGTCTAAATTCATTTAAACCTACATAATCGAACTGCAGAATATCTCTAGCTTACTTATCAGGCTCGCTGACTGACTCTGACTTTAACTGCTACTTCTTAGCAAAGTCAGTAAGGTTGTGGACTTCTTCAACTAATCCTAAATTGGACTTTCATAGAGAATCCCTAAAATCTGCATATCTTTATATTTCTTCTTTAACTTTCCCATCAGAATTTCAAAGTAACAAATCAAGATATGGTGCTCAAGTAGACATGCAATTTACTCCAAAATTAGTCTATTTTTAAGAGCCCCAAAATGATCAACTTTGGGAATGTCAGTATCCTTGAAATTCAAGATAGTTTTCCATACAAATTTGAGAGCTGGAGGAGCTAGTGTTCATTAGTCTCTGAAATTTAAGCTAGAGGTGAATATACTAACAGATAGTTATTACATATTCACCATAGCCTACAGTTTATGCTTAGCAAAATAGTTGTACAGAAAGTTTAAGAAACATAGCTAACATTAAATAGAAAGATAAAAGCTGATCTGATAAACTTAGATTCCTGACTCCTACTATGTTATATTTTTTGTGTAGAAAGTGAGACTAAGTCTTTTTCTAAAATTCTGAATTACACTGGCTGTAAGTTTGGCATAGTAGATATAGAGAGAAAACATTGACTTGTGATTGCATTAAGCTGGAATTGGAGGAGCAGATACATTCCATATGCCATGATTCTGTCAAGTAGTTGGAAAATTTTCTGAAATATATACACATCTCGGAGCCTACATGTAGATATAGAGACTGCTCAAGAAAATGCTTCACTTTAAAGTCTGCTAAAATATTGTAGAAAAGATCTACATAAATTATATTTTCTGGCAACCATTTTCACTTTTAAAATATTTTGCATTCCTGGTAGTATCACCTACCAAAATTTAAATTGTCAGCCAATTTCAAAATTTAAATTCATCAGTTAAGACCAAATGAAGAGAGTAATATTGTCTCTTCAAGTCCAAATTTTTGCAGACCTTATTGTAAAGGTTTTGGCAGTACTTTAAGAAATACCTACTTGTAGAAAAAAAAATCTCCATGTGTATAAACAATTGTTAAAGCAATTTCTGAACAACAACAATAATAAAAAAGGAAAAATCATAAGAAATATGAGCTTGACTTTTTGAAGTAGATGTAGGAGAGGAATTATTCTGTTCAGAATCAGGTACAAAATAATGCATAAGTTTTGAAATGTTTATTTGTAGGAAATTCAGTGTACTTTATATTGAACTTATTTTAATTTGATAGATTCAAACATAGAGTTTCAGCATAAATGCAAGCAGTTTTATTGTAAAATATGACAAAATTAACATCTATGCACCTCATATTTGAATCAAATGGGGTCCTTAAGGACTGTTACCCAATGTCTTCTGTGCCAATGACTTTTATGTATTTTAAGATAGACATAGCATTTAATCTTGAACTAAATAATTTCACTAAAATGCTTTGTAAGTGATGGATCCATTTGATAAAGAAATTGATACTTAATTCATAAGTTTAAGCTTCATTAAAAATAGAAAACTGTCCTACAAGCTGGGGTTTTAGCTCAAGTGGTACCAGGCCTACTATGAAAATTGTCCTACATAAGGTGTGTGGGTGGAAAACCAAAAAAAAAAGAAAGTAAAGAAAACAAATAAAAGAGAGGGAAATTTCATATTGAATTTTGTTGTTATCAAAATCTGGGTATTACGAGATTAGCTCTGGTGAATTTGGCTCTTATTTTCTCCCTTATTAAAGTCCAAGGCAGGGATGAGAGTATTTGTAGAATAATGAAACAATGTGATTCCACTTAGCTTATACAAAATCCTAAAAGATCCTAGGATTTATTTGGGTTATTTTCTTTTGCTAATCGAGATTCTTCACACAACATCTAAAGTAGTCCTTCTCAAGTGAAGATGATTTTAATGACCAGTGAATATTTGATATTGTTTGGAACATTTTTGTCTGTCACAAATGGGGAATACAACTATAATTTAGGTCAGGAAGGGAAGGAAGGTCAGGAATGGTTCTAAACATCTCACAATGGATGGGGCAGGCCTCACCATAGAAATGGCCTAATCTGAAATGTGGACAGAGCTCCTCTAGTGAATCCTTGCCCCAGAGATGCAGAAAGATGGGAGTGGGAAGACAATTCTGCATTTCTGTATATTCTGAGATTGGTTGTAAATGGATGAGTGACAAATATACACAGTGGATTATTATTCTGGTAAGAAAAATGAAATGATACCATTCAGGGTGACAGGAATGGATCTGGAGAACATTATACTAAGTGGAATAATCCAGGCATAAATGGAAAATTCTGCCTGATCTCACGCATATGTGGAATCTAAAAACTTATTTTGATCTCAAAGAAGTTAAAGAATAGCAGTAACCAGAGACTAACATAAGGGAGTGGTGGAGAGGAACTGGGGAAGGATTGATCAGGGTTTACTGAATTAGAGTCAGATTGAGCAGGAAGTCATAGTGAAGTAAGGGGACAATAGGTACTACTATTGTAAGGTACATTACAAAAGTCTAGAAGAAAAATATTTGACCATAAAAAATGTTCTGTGATGGATGAAATACTTGTAGATATGTTTAATCCTTTTAAAACATTATAAAACATACTAATATTGAAACATTGTTACTCCATTAATACCTATAATTTGTATGTTTTTCTGTAACAGTTAAGATATTTTGAAAAGTATTGACCTTAAAGAAATGGAGAGTAGGACAGTGGTCAACAAAATTGGGATGGATTAGATGGATACATTGCTGAAATGACACACAATTAAATTTACAAGGAGGAATAAATTTTGAGAAGCCTAATACACAGTGGTTTCAAAAGACTTAGCAATACTATTTTGTATGTTTGAAATGTTTGAAGAGTGGGCATTATGTGTTCTTGTTTTAAAATGCTATTAGGTAATTAACTTGTTAATTGGATTGATTTAATATTCCATTATATATAGCACGTAATACTGTCATAATAATTATGTATCAAATTGTTATATTTTATTTTGATTATGTTTACATAATATTGAATATTTATATTGCGAATATATTTAAAACATTTAATATAAATTAATGTCATTATACATTATTTGTATATTATGTAACATTTATATACTAGGTATCTGCATATAATATTCATATACAGTACTTATACACTTGTGTGTAATATTTATAATAGTTATGTAAATATATGACTATATGGCTATATAAATTTATTTATTTCAACATATAATGGGCAAAATAAAAACATGGTATAATCTATCAATTGAAAAAAATGATAAAATTTTTTAAAGCCCAAAATAAATAAGAGTCAATGGTAAAGAGCTCTTTATTGATAGATAATAATATTTTTTTTCTGCTGGGACTCAAGAGATAAAACATCTCTTTTAAAATGTCATGTAAATGGCATTAAATTTATTAACAATATCATGTCTCATATTGATAACAGAAGACAAATTTATAACCTGTGAACTTTTCTTTTTGTATTAATCTTAAAATCACATACTTGTAGGGCCTGGGAACTTATCTCAAGTGGTTCTGCACCTATCTTGGAAGCACAAGGGCCTGAGTTTGCTCCCTGGTACCATCAAAACAAAATTTGCATACTTTTAACAATAAACAGCAATGAAGCTTAAGAAGGATGGGAATAGGGGCCAAGGGTCTCTCTCAGGTACCTCTTAATGCATTCTATCCATATGGAGAACATATTGTCTGGTGCAGTATAAAATACATTGCTATTTGTAAGAAAATGTGCAGCAGATAAGCTATCTCACATCTGGCTTGCTACAGTGTAGAACTTTGGAATATCAAATGATTAGTCTTTTACTCCTAATAAAACTTTATTTCCATTTGGTTTTGATCTAACACTTGAAATTACTAGTGTGTTCACATGCTTTAAATTTCAAAAATGATTAGTTCTAATACTTCATTCCGTTCATGACATTGGAGTCAAATCATAGATTTACACAGGTAGCAGATAAGTATCTCAGACAATTTTAATCAGCATATATATCCAACCTGTGCAAAGATTTGTACTTTAAAATTTTAGTAAGTTTCATTCTACAGAGCAATGGAGAGTATCCATGTGCATACCCTAAAGATATTTTAGATCAGCAATTTTGCATTGACAAGGTTCATACTTGCAATATACTGACATCAAAGCAGTTTATATGCTGTGTAGCATTGATAGAGTCAATTGAAAATTTTATAGCATTTGTGAATTCCAAGGGTTGAGTCTGTACCACAGTGTGACAGATTCTTATAATTGTAGCAGTACTGAAAACTTATGCTCAGTACTTCTTATGTTTATATTATGGAGGTATTAAAATGTAATGTAACACCATTATTATATAGTAATATGAGATAGGAGAGGTAGATATCAGATAATGGTTTTAATTTCAAAACAATGAAATTATGCTGGATACTTATTTGATATTTATGTTGGTTTGTTCCTTATTTTTAATATTTAGATACACTCTGAACAATACTCAACTTATTGTTTGAGAAGTTTAAAATTCATCAGAGATGTGTAGTATAAACCACTACACTATAACTAGAAAATAATGTTAAATTCTCACATAGCATAACTCTGCACTATAAATACATTAATTGAGATGAACACAGGAGAAATAGAAAATCTGTCTCTCTCTCTCTCTTTCTCCCTCTCCCTCTCCCCCTCTCCCTCTCCCTCTCCCTCTCCCCCTCTGCATCTGTCTCTAACCCAAAGCACTGAAGTGAGGTGAGTACTCTAGCACTGTACCACTGAACCACATCTCTAGTCTTACCTCTTCCCTCCTTTCCCTCTTCCCCTCCCCACTCCCCTCTCTATTCTCCCCTGCCCTACCCTCCTCTTCTCTCTTTATGTGACATACCTCAGTAAGTTCACTTAACAGGCCTTGAATTTTTGGTTCCTTGCCACAACCATGCCCAGCATCCAAATTCTTTTCTAAACTCTGAAAATGCAAAACTGAAGATGTCAAAGCAGGATATTTTCAGCAGTAGGATGATCACAGGAGATAAACCAGTCCCGCTTGGAAGATTCCCAAATGTTCAGCAAGGAGAACTTACTAGAATGTTCAAGTACAAGTATTCACTAGTAATGGAGAGCAGGTTCAGGAAAATGTCACCCAAGAAAAAAGCACACTATGGTTTTAAGAAGGCAGCATATATTTAAGGGGAAAGGGATTAGCTGAGATGCCTTTGTTCATTCCCTACTCTGCACATCGGCCAAGATAAAATATTAATATAGAAACCAATAATTTTCTGTACTGAGCAGCCTCCTGTATATTATGTTTCTTGTCTTCAGATTTATAAAATTTTCTTTGGCTTTATAAAATTGTTTGGTTGTCTAGTGATTTTAGAATTAGAATTGAGGAACACCATTTTACTTACGTTAAAAAATAAGAGAAACTGCTGGGTGTGGTGGCTCACGCCTTTAATCCCAGCGCTTGGGAGGCAGAGACAGGAGGATTGCTGAGTCTGAGGCTTGCCTGGGCTACATAGTGAGCTCAGGGCCAGCCTGAACTACAAAGCAAGACACTGTCTCAAAAAAAAAAAAAAAAAAAGAAAAGAAAAAAAAAGAAAAGAAAAGTACTCAATTTCATTTTAAAGGTATGGAATATAGTTTGAAACTGCAGTGTCGAATTTGGATGATTTTGTGATAACAAGCACGGGCACTTTTCTTTGAACTTATCACTATTTATGGGTTTAAATTCTCTCCTGTATTTATAACTATAGGAAGTGCATATTCACCTAGTGAGGTGATTGGGATAGTAGGGGTGATGAAATACTTTCTGAGCATTCTATTAAAGATCAGACAACCCGTTAGTTTCCTTACATGTATTTTAAACCCATTAACAATGAAAATATATTTACTAAATAGTAAGTAATAATACTGAGTCATTTGATTCAATTCCTGACTCTTGCAGTGATGAATAATGTAATGTATAAAATGTGTGGTTAAGGAAGGCATGTATTAAATCTAAAATTACCATTTTGTTATTAAAGTTAAGAAATTATTGAACAGTTTGAAGTTGTTATAACAGCAGCATGGTATGTGTATGCTTGTGTGTGTGTGATGTAGTGTGTTTTGTAGGTCACAACAGTTATGAAACATCAAAAAGAGAGGATAATCTAAAATAATACTCCCTTTATTAAAATAATTTACATTTTCCAAACACATTTTCTATTTGAATGAGTTAAAAAAAAACTTCTAATAAGATTCACACAGGTGAAAACAAATAATATTTGATCAGAAAATTGTCATGGAAACACCTCTTCAATATCATTATATCTGCACATAGAACAGCTCTTTCCTCAGTGTGAACATGGTCATGTGTGTTTCTACATGTGGCACAACAACAAAAAACCTACTTAAACTACTTTGACCTATTTCACTAAGAAAATTTAATAAAATAAAAATGGTCTCCTTTCTAGAAAACAATGAGAAAAGCTTAAGATAAAACAACTTCTGTGTGTTCAATTTTAATGCAACTGAAATAAAACTTATAAAAAAGGTTTTGCTGCTGCTTATGGTTATTTTTGTTTTGTTTTGTTTTGTTTTTGTTGAGACAGGGTCTCACTTTGTAGTTCAGGCTGGCCCTGAGCTCACTATGTAGCCAAGGCAAGCCTCGAATTCAGTAATCCTCCCGTCTCTGCCTCCCAAGTGCTGGGATTACAGGCGTGAGCCACCATGCCTGGCACTGTGGTATGTGGTATTGATTGCTGCTGAGCGTGAGTCACTATGCTCAGCATTGTACTTAGTTACAGGAAATTGAACTCAGAACCTTGCGCTTGCGAGGCAGGTGCTGGAGCCACTGAGCTAAATCTCCCGCCCTGCTTATGGTTATTTTTAATTTAACATATTTTGATTGTAACCAGTGATTTTGGTAGGGTGACAAATTCTAATATTTAATGTATAAATACATAGATTTCAACATGGAAAGATTTTACTTTACTTTTAGTTCTATTTCAACATTTTGGTTCTAGTAAAATGAAAGATCAGCGACTACTACATGGGTCTGACTTTGTAGCTGATATTGAAAAGTACTCCTTTACCTTTTTCATACTTATAGATTTGTTTGACTTGTTAATTCTGAGTTCTGTAAGGGAGAGATTAAGTATCATTTAGCACTCTGATTAAACCCTGTTAAATCCTATATACATAAATCAGTTTTTATCAAAATCAAGATAGTATTTAAAATTTTGAATCCTAAAATATTAAATTTCATCTAGGCATCCACAGGAAATACCATTCTTTGCTACTTAGGGGATCAAAATAATGTCACTCACGTTAATTAAAAATACAAATACAGTAATTTTGAATCAAAAGTTTCATCTTAATAGAAGTGAACACTCCCTGATATACCCACAAAATTTGAAAAATAAAAAGTACTGTGTACTTACTTTTCTATATTTATTCACAACAAATTCACACTTATCTCCTTGACATTTACCAAATAAAAGAGCCATTTTGTTATTTATCATAGTCTTAAAGTTGTGAGTGTAGTACTTCTCATATGACTGGCACTTGGTTTTTAATAAATTTATTTAGTAAACTGACAGAAAATTCTGTGGAATTTATAGCTTTATACTTCCTATAGTCTATGAAAGCAAAACTTTTCTTATCTTGATTACAAGGTCTAGGAATTTAATTAGAATATCACAATGTTTAAACATTCTCACTAATGCATATTATCTATGGAGCAGAGCACAGCACTGTAGTACATGTATGCATTAGGTAATGAGCAGATTCATGTAATCGTCACATCCATCTCTTCAGCATTTATCACTTATTTGTTTTCATAGCATTCGAAAGGACTGGTGCATGAATAGAAAAGATATTTTAAAATGTAATTTTGTTGTAAGGGTACTTAGTTAACAATATCTGTAAATAAATGTGTCAGGAAGCATTCTGAGTTACTTATAGATACTAAGTTTTCCTTTTTTTTCTAAACATAATCTGTGTTAAATAAAGGATGATTTGTGATATATCTTTTAATATTTAGGTATGTTGTATCCAGTATACCTCAGTTTTGTTGTAAGTGATTACATGGCAAAGTTATACAATACTAATACAGAAGAAATATTCTATTTTTATGGTTTTGAAACTTTTCCATATTATTTGAAAGTAAATTTTGTCATAAATCAAATGTTACTTCTTGGTGTTAAAATAGAATATCAAGATATTTTAGTAGGAGCCTATATTCCACTACAGAATTAAAAATGACCCCCCAAATTCTCTCACTTTTTGATCATATTGTATACATTATATGCTCTATGCATTAATCTGTTATTCCTGCATGATTTTCTGTTTGAAGGGAGGAAAAATCCCAATTAGGTGGACATCGCCAGAAGCAATAGCCTACCGCAAGTTCACATCAGCCAGTGACGTATGGAGTTATGGGATTGTTCTTTGGGAGGTAATGTCTTACGGAGAGAGACCATACTGGGAGATGTCCAATCAGGATGTGAGTATGTGCTTCTAGTTCCTGCCTTATGAGTTCAGGTTACAAATATCAAGCTGTTGAAAGAAGGGGGACACAATTAAACTAGGCTTTCCCACTTTATGGCATTGAAATATAATACTTAGAAATGAAACTGTTCCCAAGTCTTACAGGATGTTATTTTCATTGTTCATACAGCCTTATACTTTTTCAAAAGGCAGGTGTTTAGTGATGTGACAAAATGAATCATGTTTTTATTAAACATGAAACAACATAAATGACTAATAAGAAAACCAAATCTTTACCATGAAGTATTCAAAATATTTTCACTACAAAATTGTTCCACTGTAACATTTAAAATGTGAATTTTTTGCACTTTCTTGATTAAGTTAATGTATTCACTCCAGGATTTGTTTGCTTAAATTTAATATTGCACAAAATGAGACAAAATAATCAGTGTCTATCATGTTGTTTCTGGTAATGTAATAAATTTGCATGTTAATTTTGTTTATAAAAATTGAAGGCTCTGGATAGTAAAATTAAAAATTAGTTTTCTATTGTAACTGTGATATGGTTGTTTTTCCAAATGTAGTTTGGTTTGATAGCCTATATTTTGCTAATGTTTAGTAAAAGGATGTTATTAGTATCTGAAGTTAGCATTTTATTTTTAACTCTAAACATACAGTATAATCCCAAGGATATGTAAGACGCCAACTTGAGAAGCTTACAGTCCTAAGCTGTTCACTAAGTTATAAAATTGCTTCTAAATTATTAAATATATGCATTTTCTTACTTCTGGCAACATTCAGTTTGTTTTTGAAATAATTCTACTAAGAAAATCCACTCAATTTTCTGCACAATTCCGCCTCCCCGTTCTTTTAGACAGGGTCTTGCTTTGTAGTTCAAATTGGCCCTGAGCTCACTATGTAGCCCAAGCAAGCCTCAAACTCAGCAATCTTCCTGCCTCTGCCTCCCCAGTGCTAGGATTACAGGTGTGAATCACCACATTGGGCACTGTGGTGTATGGTACTGATTGCTGGTGGGCGTGAGTCACCATGCCCAGTATCGTTGTATGTGGTTACTGGGGGTCAAACCAGGGACCTTGCACTTGCTAGGCAGGCACTGGAACCACTGAGCTAAATCTCCACCCAACACTCCCCCCCCCACACCGCCTTTTCTCTAACTCTCTTCATATCTGAGGACTGCAAAGCATCCACAGACCAGCATTTTTACCACTTCCTGGGAATTTGTTATAGACATAAATTCTCAGAGCTTACCTTAGACCATTGGATCCAGAAACACAAAAAGTGAGGCAATTGTATTCTGTGAATTAATAAATCTTCAAAATGTTTCTGATGCAGATGAAAGTTTAAAAATCTCACCTTGTATGTTTTGAAAACACTAGTTAACTAATATCTAATATTGTGCAGCACATAGGATTTTATGAGAGAAAGTTGCTATGTTTTAGAACTATAGAATTGTTTCAGTAAAATCTGTATATTAATTTTCTTTGTATACAATAATGACTTCCATAGTGATCTGTATAACTAAATAATAATTTTCATAGCATTTTTCTATATCATGGAACATTTCTTTTTTATTTTAATCTTCCGAGGGCCTTTATAAACACATCCTAAATGTGTTATGCCTAACTTGATTTCCTTTTCTGTATTTATAGTCATGAATAATTTGTCCTTTGTATAATCAACCATTATGACTTTAGCCTGTTTATAATGATAGCTTTTAAACTTACCGCTAAAGTTAAGTATGAATGAAGAATTAAAGTAAGCCCCGCTTTTTAGGTTTCTGAGAACTGTATTTCTCACACAGGTAATTAAAGCTGTAGATGAGGGTTATCGGCTGCCGCCTCCCATGGACTGCCCTGCTGGCTTATATCAGTTGATGCTGGACTGTTGGCAGAAAGACAGAAACAACAGGCCTAAGTTTGAGCAGATTGTGAGCATTCTGGACAAGCTTATCCGGAACCCCGGCAGTCTGAAGATCATCACGAGTGCAGCGGCAAGGTGACATAGCAGCTTTTCCACCCTGTGCTCATTATGAAATGCATGTTTTTTTCTCTTTCTGCCTCTATTTGCGTTCTTTGAAACATACAGTTCTTAAAACTAGAGAGATGTGGTTTCTTTCTTTTCTTTTTTTTTAGGAAATATTCTCATGCTGTTCAATCATAGCAATGATATTCTGTGGGATTTTACTTTCCATGTTTGGGCAGAAGCGTCTCTATGGTCACGCTTGTTTAAATATTGGAGAAATTAGACACCTAGACATATAGCTGCATCTTAGGCTCTTTTATTTAAACAAAGGAAGGAAAGAAAGAAAGTAGGGGAAAAGGGAATGAAAATTTCAGGGTTGGTTAATAATTACAGTAAGGTCGAGATTCTTTTTTTGTTTGTTTAAAACCTTCAAAAACTAATGACAGCAATTCATACAAACATTAAAATAATGAATGGAATTCCTTTCCTTCTACTTTATTAAGCAAATGTTCTTAAATGTATATCGGGTACCAATCACTGTGCTAGCCAGTGTTATTGATAAAGCAAAAGTAAAAGAAGGTTTATTCCCATGATAGCAGTAAAAATGTACTTATACCTTCAATATGATACAGTACATAATGCATAAGGTTCATTAAATTTTATGTGTATCTGTTACAGTGAAGAATGAACTGAATTTTGCAGTGTTTTTGAATATTGTAGACTATAGTGTCCCTATGATATACAATGCATAAAAGGGGAAAGAAAGATGAATTATGTCAAGGTCCAAAGAAAGAGAAATAAAGTGCATTAATAAATTGAGTACATCTCAGAAAATCTAAAGAAAAACCTACCTGTCTTGTTTAATAATGTAAATTTTCACATACATGTCAGAGAAAATTTTCTTTTGATCATATGTTTTCTTACGGACTTGTAAACTTCTGTTCTGATATATTATATTGATTACTATATTTCAGACTTTTAAAAATATTTAAATATTCCTGTTAAATAGAGGGAGGATATTTAGCTGGATGACTCAAATCTGTAGTTTGAAGAGTAGTGGGTCCAAAAATTCCTTGGTTTCCTCAGTAATGAGGTGTAGATTATTATGCACTTTCAGGAAACTTTTGCACAAGCAGTTGCTTCTTTGCTAGTGTCAAATGTGCTATCAGAGCCCCATTCATGTAGCCTGTCCTGTAGTTTACATTGCTGTAAAACTTGGTAGCAAAAACTGTCATTCTACATATGGGAGATTCCTTGAACATCACCGTAAGGTATCTGTTAGAAGAGCATTAATGAATGATTACATGTGTGATTACATAAAGATATCAAAAGTTCAATTAATTGTTTTTTCATATAATGCTTTTAAATTAACATTTAAAGCATAGTTTAAAAAATAAGTTTATACCCTCCAAATTTGCAGTGAGCAAATATTGCAGTTTAAGTAAAGACAAAGTGACAATCAAGCTAAACAATGTTGGATCATAAGATAAAAGTAAAAAAGAGCACCCCATATGTATATCATTGTGTATTTTATTATAACATTATCAACAAATGAAGTTGTATGATTTCAAGTAATACAACATAATGTTTTGCATACATATACAATACAGAATGGTCTAAACTCATTCACATACCCATCACCACAGTTATTTTTTAATTATATGTACTTTGTAGTAAGACTACTTTGAACCTTTCTAAGCAAATTTCTTATTAATGTATGATATTTTCCCTTTCTGGATTTTGACAACATCTATTCTACTTTATTTCAATGTGTTACTCCCCTTTAGATTCCCCTTATTGATGAGATCATGCAGTAGTTGTCCATCTGTTGTCTACACATAACTTATTTTACTTACTGTAACATCTAGATTAATCCACATTGTCACAAGTAGCAGTATTTCATATTTTTAATTTGAATCTTTACTGGTACATTATATATATGCATCATTTTCACACACAAAATTGGTATTTCATACTTTTTAAGGCAGAACTGTATTTACAGAATGTTTTCTTAATCCATTCTTTTTTGATTTTTGATTATTTCATCTCTTGGCTTATGACAAATGCTGCAATAAATATGAGAGGACAAATACATTTTCAAGAAGTGATTTTATTTTCTTCAGATATCTTACCAAAATTGAGTTTTCTATATCATACCATAGTCCTACTTTAATTTTCAAAGAGCTACCAAATCTACATTCCTACAACAGTATTTATTCAATCTATATCATCACCAGCACTGATTATCTTTGGTTTGGGGTAATATATTTAGTAATAAATGTAACATGATAGATATACCACTGCAGTTTTGGATATTAATTATGTTTTGGATATCTCGTCAGTTCTGTATATCCCTGCCGAGTCCTGACAAGGGTATCTTTTCTGGTATCCAATGTTCATTAGTATAAATCTCTTGGAAAAATGTCCATGCAAATATTCTGCATGTGGTATTTTTGTTGTTTGTTGATATTGAGTTTTACAAGTTTCTTGTACATTGTGACTATTTACCCATTATGGCATATATGGTTTGTAAGTATTTCTCCATTCTATAGGTTGTCTTTTCTTTTCTGTTGTTTTTTTTTCCATTCATGTATTTGCTGTGTAGAAAATTTTTAGTTTGCTATAATGCCACTTATTTTTAGTTTTGCTTTCATTGTCTATACTCTGAGACCACAACCAAAAGATTCCTTTACTAAGACCGTTGTCATGGAAATTTTCTCTTATGTTTTCTCTGAAGAATGTTAGGGATCAGGTCTTAAAGTCAAGTCTTTAATGAAATTTGAATGTGCATCCATGATTCAGCTTTTATTCTGCATTTCTCTGAAATATATAAGGCAGTTGAAAAGCAAATGCCTAGTATCAGTACATGAAAGTAAAAAGTTTATTTGTTATAAATATCACTTAGGGATCACTAAGATTGAATGTAGTGACAAATCTTTAGATAAAACTTCTCATAAGCATGAATCTCCGTCTTAAACTTCACAAGGAAAGACAGTACGGGCTCTTTGAGAAATCTATCTGACAGTTTAACAACTAACAGGATGGCAAACCTGTCCTTGCTTGGGCCATATGGTCTTCATTTTACACCTTGAAGCCTCTCTTTTGATCTTTTCTCAATAGTAATAGCAAAGAAAGGCATCTTTTAAACTATTTCCATATCATAAAAAGATATTTAAACCATCTCCACAGAATGCTATCATCAATAAAAAGCTAATTGATGCAAGGTGATCTAAAGAGATTTAACCTCAATTTTATGGGTGAAGGTCTCTTAATATCAGATCATAGCATGCCACAGTATCCCCCAGCATCCAGATTTTAATATCCTTTCTTACTTGATTTATCACTAAATATGGAACTTTTTCCTTAGGACATTTTAATACCTGAATACTTTCCATGTATTTTAAAAGTTGTTTAATCTTGGGAAATTTATAAACATTTTTTCTATGAGGTACAATTCAACTTTATACATGCAAAAGTTTGGAGTATTATGTTTTCTTACTGTCAGTGAAAGATATAATGGATAGACTGTCAAAATTATTATCAATAATGTCACATGATTTCAGTATTTTTTTTCCTTTGGAAAATTTCCTTTCCCAGATTTGAGAATGATTATGTCATTTCATCCTTGATTAAGTTAATTCTCTCTTTTGTAAATTCACCAGGGGCCACCTTGAAAGTTTACTTCATTGAAAAAGAAGAATGCAGTCATTAGATAAGTGGGACTTCAGGAAGGAAAATTAAAATTAAAATTTAAAAAATATATTACCATCTCAGTTACCCATCTTATACTTCCTTAATAATAAAATAAAATTCCCTTGTCAGAGGCACGTCCTTCTCCTCCACACTTTCTTTCTGTCTCCTTGTCTTCCTATCTCTAGATTCCTCCTTTCTGCATGATGACTGCCATACTAGCATATCCCATTACATTATTTCTCATTGTTTCTTGGTAATAAGTGTCACCTGGGGAATTAGTTAAATGTGTGACTTTTCCAAATACTGATTCATGGCAAAGAGAACAGAAAAATAGAGTAGAAAATGGATACTTGATAGGAGTTCATGTTGGTTCCCTTCTTGGGCAACCCAGAGACAACGTGTATCCGCATCGTCACTTTGGCCACATGTCACTGTCCATTGCATCCTCTTTATCCACCACTCTTCATAGCCAGACTTCTCACATAAAGGTTTCCTAGAGATCCAAAACTTCATTTTGTGAAAATTCCTCTTTCTACAGTGGATCCTCAAGTTACCACTGACCTGGCATAAAAATGACTTGGGTTATGACCCAAATTTTACTTTTAACTTATGAGCTAAGTCTTGAGTTACAACCGTAATGCCAGCTGCTTGTGCTTATAGATGGTCTCAGATACAAATTCAACACTTAAAGAGCTCTGGAAGAAACATTATAACCTCCATTCCTTTGTGCGGTAATTAGGAAATCCTAATTTCCTCAAAGCATCTCTTTGAGGACACTGAGATCTCTCTTGAACAAAGTGTGACCTAAAATTATATGGGAGAGAAACTTTAAAGGCAATTGACCAGCTTGAGTCACAAGCCTTCAGGAATAAACTGAGTCTGTAAATCAAAAATCTATGGTGTTTTCTTCTGCTAGTCAATCCTTTCTTCTTTTCCTTCCCATATACCTCTCTCTCCCTCCTCCCTCCTTCCCTCTCTCCCTCTCTCTCCCTCCCTCCCTCCCTGTCTTCTTTCCTTCCTTCTGTCCTTCCTTCCGAGTTTCTAATTTATTTGACTATTTCATCAATTCTTCATTGCTAAACCAGGAATCAAAGCACTTCTTGGTACTCCTTTATTGCCCTGAACAGTTTTATCTTGGTGATCACTGGATCAACATGATCCATTTTTCATCTTCTTCACCTTAAACATTCTTTCCTATGTCTATTTTCTCTTTTGACATACACCCTTGAAATAACTTGTTAACCTTTCCCTAGCTTCTGGTCTTGGCCTACTCCAAGCATCTTTTCATATAACATTCATAATTTTCTTGAATCAGTCTATCTTTCTATCTACGTATATATCTGCTATAATTTCAGTTACCTATGCATAACTGATTTCAAATTCCCTTTATATCTATAAAATCTAGACTAATTTTCTATTATTAAAATCTTGCTTTTCCAATGGCATTTCTTATATTCAAATTTTTTATTCATTTGTTTCAACACTTATGATATGCAAATCTACTATATCCTAGGCACTGGTGTATACTCCAAAGAACAATAAAGAAAATAAATATGGTCCCTGACATATTGAAGTTTACCATCTACAACATATATAATGAACACTAGACAATTATACATTATGGAAAGGAAATAGATAATTGTTATAAATATTAAAGAATTATTCAGAAAGAACTCTCTGAGGAGATAAAATTTGAGTTTACCTGAAAATGGCAATGAGATAGTTGTTTAATGAAACTTCCTTCCCAAAATATTCTTGTTACAGAATAAATTATCTGAAAGTGGGTTGAAATAGAAGCAGTATAAAAAACTAACAGGTAGTAGGGGATATCACTGGTGTCCAGTAGAGAAAGGAAGATTTTGAGACAAATGGCAGTCAGAACACTTGAGGCTACACAGGTCATCATTAACATTTTAATTTTGTTTAATGCATGAGGAACATATTGAGACATTTGAACCACAAAAATTTGATGATTTGACTTACACAACTAGTTTGTAGAAAGAGAGGAAGGAAGGTGAAGAAAAGGAAACCATTTTAAGTTTTTAACTTGTGTTACTTTCACTTACGCAGTAGTATGGCCTCAGTGGTAAATCCCAATTTCTTCATAAAACCAAGCATTTCTGAGAACAATAGTACCTTGCATCCTTCATCTTTAATTTTTCCCTGCACCTTTCTTCCTCATTACATCATGTACTTATTCAGGCATTCTCTGACAAAACAATTTGAAGTTCAATACCATTATTCTTTTACAGAGTCCAATATACAGTATAAGACAATAACAGGTAGTAGGGGATGATATTTGCCACTATTTTAATTCAATTTTTCTGTCTGTGAAAGTGTCTATTCTTTTAACTATCTATTTCTCAAACAATCTTAAGTCCTGTGAGATTGGATTTGATGATTCTCTTTGATTTCCAATGCTAAGCAAATAGTGAAAAACTTGATAAATATCTAAGTGCTTGAATAAATATTTACTGACATCCTTAGTAAATTTCCACTTTAGAAAAAATTTAATATGTTCTCATTACACAGATTTCTTTGATATTTATAAACTGTCTAAATTGAGGAAGTGGTAAATAAATTAGTAAAAATGCTTCGTTTAAGCAAAACTTTACTTATGTGTCTCTTTCTGTAAACTTAGCTCTAGAAATACACATTTCAAAACATGAGAAGCTCTTCTACTCTTAGCCTGTGCTTGGATCCTAGGATTCAAATGTGTGTGTGTGTGTGCGTGCGTGTGTGTACATACATATTATATATATATATATATATATATATGTATATATTATGTATAAGTACATTTACACATCACAATTACACTCCACATTGAGAAATTTGAATGATACAGTCAGATCAAAGTAGAGATATATGCCTATAAATAAACCCTACAGAAGTGTTGGCAATTTATGGCACACCATAAACTACTTGCTTTTCTTTTCCTTTTTTCTTTTTTTCTTTTTTCTTTTTGAGACAGGGTCTGGCTTTGTGGTTCAGGCTGGCCCTGACGTCACTATGTAGTCCAGGCAAGCCTTGAATTTAGCAGTCCTCTTATCTCTGCCTCCCGAGTGCAGGAATTACAGGCATGAGCCACCACCCCTGGCACTGTGGTATGTAGTTACTGGGGATCAAACTCAGGACCTTACACTTGCCAGGCAGATGCCAGAACCACTGAGATAAATTCCTGGCCCATATTACTTGCTTTTGTTAAAAAAAAATAAAATAATGCATGAGTTGTTTGTTTCTAGACTAAAATCTCAGTCAGGTTTAATTTCAGTGTTAGCATTTTGCAATAAATAAATGGGCTTGGGGTTGCAGTTTGCATACTTGACTCTAAAGTTCACCATACTGCCATATAGTATTTTTTTAGAATAAAGTATGGCTTTACAAGAATGACATTTTCAGAGTTTCCTTAGGTCTAATCAGAGAAAATGTAAAAATATGTATTACATTTTATGTTATTCCTATTTTTAGTATTTTTTTAATTTGAATCTTTATTGGTACATTATATACACACAGCATGATCACACTCAATATTGGGAATTTGTACCAGCATATGAGACAATCTTTCTCATTTTTTCCTGTTCCCCTACACACCCCACAACCCTTCACCCCCTAGATACATAAGCTTTGTTTCCCTTTAGCAATGATTTTTTTCCTCAAAAGTAGAAACAGTTTGAGAAGGTGAAGATCCTGTTCCAATTTTGGGGAAGAGAGGAAAACTATACATGCATTCTAGAACCTTATTTTGTAGAGACAGAAAGAGATGGCATAGCACTCATTTAGTAGGTACAAATCTCAATTTAGTAATTGTAGTTTTCAACCCAAATATAACCATCTTTATTTTTCTAATATTGCTCAATTTGAAATAAAGCCCTAAAATTTTATGAATCATTAAGACACTTTAATCTTTGAGTAGTGAGGAGCATTGTTGCAGATGGGCAGACTTGAGTTAGGCCTTGTCTCAGTCTGCAAGGATCAATTCATCTTCTGCTTGCTGCTTCTGTTTGCTGGGTCCTTGTATCCAACGACTTCAATAAATCATCTACCTCAGACAAGTATATCAGAAGTCAGCAACTCAAATGTCCAAAGGAACCAAGAAGCTAAAAGAAATGATGTGATGGTGGCCAGTACTCTCCTTGTTAGGAGACTGTGGAGTCAGTCACTGCCTGTGAAGCATTCATTCATTTCTCAGGCCACCGGTGACCCCTAGCAGTGATTGTCTCTGTAGAGGAAAAAATAAAAACTGCCTCAAGAGCTTTGAAGAATGATACCAATTATAGTACAGAAAAATGTGTAGTGCTAAGGTAGAAAAAGAACAACTCAGAAAATTAAGACTAGATTTAAATCATTATTTAAAAAAACACAGAGGATAACATTTTCAGAGTGGGAAGAGAGAATCATGTTATCAAAAACTGAAGAGCAGTAAGGAAAGAACAAACTTAGAAGAAAAGCCTTTCCATTAAATAAAAGGCATGATAGTGAGTTCTTTTTGAAGAAGGACTTTAATTTTCTAAGGCCTAACTATGGAAATTCAAGAGGCCTATATCTAAGTGAATAAGAAAAAGGAAAAAAAAAGACATAAAATGATGCTGTTGGGAAATTTAGGAAAAAATTAAAATATGATCAATGCACAGATATAAAATGGAAGAATAAAACTTGGCGTCCCATTTGTTAGGAATCAGAGAATGGAGAAGGGACTTATTGTGGAATGGGTACAAAGTTTCAATTATCTATTTGGAAGATAAGAATTAGGCAACATGTGTAGAATGAGGCTCTACAGTCTGAACTGCACAGCTAATTTAAATAAAAGAATCATATATATGGTTCTATTACATTGGTTTTATATATATACACATATATACATACATATATATATATATATAATATTGGAAATTAAGTTACCAACCAATGTAATAGAATAATTTATGGTTCTATCACATTGGTTGGTAATTTAATTTAAGTTACCAACCAGGATAAATAGCAATATTAGTTAAAAAATCTGATCGCAAAGAGTATATAATACTTTTTGAGAATAACTGCTTTTTTTTTTTTTTTTTTTTTTTTTTTTGGCTTTTTGAAGACAGTGTCTCACTTTTAGTTCAGGCTGGCCCTGAGCTCACTATGGTGCCCAGGCAAGCCGCCGCGAACTCAGCAATTCTCCTGTCTCTGCCTCCCAAGTGCTGGGATTACAGGCGCGAGCCACCACGCCCAGCATTATATGTGGTAACCGGGGATCGAACTCAGGTCCTTGCGCTTGCGAGGCAGGCGCCAGAACCACTGAGCTAACCCTCCGGCCCGAGAATAACTGCTTTTTTGATAAATCCTTCAAGATTAATTTAATGCCATAAACCAATCTATTTCCCACAATGACTTTGACCTCAAATTCTAAAACTGACAGGGTGAGTTTGCTTGCTGAATAAGTATCATACAGAACACTTGAGAAGAAAGCAAATATTCCAAATATCCAAGTGATTTCTTTCATTTTTTTCTTTTCTTTTTTAAAATCTTAAAATGAAAGTAATTTTACCACAGGGAGGAATTAAGGCCTATGATGGTTGTAACTGTAAATATTTCATCCTTAGAAGTTTAAAATAATTAAACACACTGATTTTACTTTTACTTATGGTGTCGTTTATGTATTAATGTCATATATATATATTATATATATAATTTTTAGTTATTAAAAAAGCATATTGGGTCTTATCTGGATTTTAAATGCCAGAGATAAAATGATCAAGATTAGGATGAATCTATATAAAATAGTGAAAAATACTTTTCTTCTTAAAAGAGTGGGGACACAATTTTAAATACAAAATGAAAATAAATTATGAAAGATATTAAGTGATTATATTGTATTCTCAAATAAGATGTCCTCAGTAATATGCCTAAAACTGTTCTAAGCAAATAAAAATAGCTATAGTGTTGAAGAATGCATCTACAAATATATTGTTAACACTAAACATCATTGACATGACCTTGTTTGTTCAAGAAATGTGTATTCACATGATTTTGGTTCATGAAATAGCTCTGAACCCAAATTCAACAAAGATAATATATTCCATTCTAGGGACTGGGAATTCTAACAGTATCGAAGTGGGGTCCTTGTTAGAACCTGATACTAATGTCTATGCAACCGTAAATAGCTGCCGTAGGGATCGATGGGCAGAAAATATATGTGTATGTCTTTAATACAGCAGTATGAAAGCCCATAAAAGAATAATTCACAAACTCAAATGCAAGGAGGCAGAGAGAATGGGAGGAAAGTTATTTTTTTACTTCCCTTGAGCACACGCGTAATTTCCATGATTTCTTTTTAATGACTGCGGTCTGCGGCCAGTAGGCACTGATTTATGAAAAGCTGTAAAAGATCAGGTGGAACTCTGTAGGACATCGTTTACAGCTGCACAGATTGAAACCTATCTAATTTGTCTAGTAAAAGTGTGAGCTCACGGTGCACATCACCCGGCCTATAAATTTCCTCCTCAGACCCAGCGTCTGGGACTAGGTCTGAAAAAACGCCGACGCCTGCAGCTGCTCCGAAAGCCCGGATTCCCTGGGTGCGCGTGAAGAGACATCACAGGCTCTTCACAGTGAGACACAAATTCCTATCCATTGATAAACTCTCCAGATGTCCTCTCGGAGGAGGAAAGGAACCAATTTTTATTTGAAATCCCCAGAGAAATCCTGGAAGTGGAAAAATGATACTTTGCAGGGCTGGTTATTCTGAGGTCACTGGCATTAAAATTAGGTCATTTTTTTGTCTGGGTTGTACTTTGATCCAAATCATAAAGAGAAAAACTCGGTTGGGGTCACTCTAATCCCTAATCCGCGCGTCCTGTTTTATTTCAATTTGTTTATCCTAATTTTCCCCCAAGCTTTTGTTGAGTCTGGCTGTAGTGTTGAGTTAAAGAACACAAACCATTTTGAATTGAGAAAAAACATTCTGCATTTTGCTATTAGGCACACTTCGTAAATATTCTGAATAAACGTCCTGGGGTTTGATTCTTCAGACCCACAAGCCCATAGACAAGAAAGTATTACTTACTATTCATAAGACTCAGGGCCTGTAGGATGGTTCTTTGCCACAGCTACTGGCTGTAGACATAGAAACTGTGCAGAGTGTGTAGGGGTGAAGGTTTTTTTTTTTTTTTTTTTTTTTTTTTGAGACAGGGTCTCGCTTTGTAGTTCAGGCTGGCCCTGAGCTCACTATGTAGCCCAGGCAAGCCTCGAACTCAGCAATCCTCCTGTCTCTGCCTCCCGAGTGCTGGGATTACGGGGTGAAGGTTTTGTGTGCCAGTAGGGTGCATGAGCTACCATCCCATTTCTAGTCCTCATTTCATTCTGCTCATCAGATTTTCTCGGAGCTGACTTAATCCTATAGGTATTGATTTTGTATAGTATTTCAGTGATGTCTCTGAAGAGCCCAATGACATATGTCTGAGGTTTGATGTTAACGGAAACTATTTCACTTGTTAGAAACTGACATTAAAATAGCTGTACTAAAACAACCTCAGACTATTGTAAGACTGGGAACTTGGATTGGATGTTTGTAGCTGTAATTTCTTAATGTTTTAGGAAAATAAAAGTAAGACACTTTTAATTATGAAAATGTTTCATTATTTTATAGATGGGTAATTTTAATAATCTTATTAAACTACTTATATAAACATTTAAAAAAAGAATAATTGCCAAATTATTTTATAGTTTCCTAGATATCGTTGATTAAAAATTAACTTTGTAGGGCTGGAGATTTAGCTCAGTGGTTCCGGCGCCTGCCTCACAAGCACAAGGTCCAGAATTTGATCCCTAGTAACCACATACAACAATATCAGGCGTAGTGACTCACGCCCACCAGCCATCAATATCACATACCACAGTGCCGGGCATGGTGGCTCACGCCTGTAATTCCAGCACTCGGGAGGCAGAGGCAGGAGGATTGCTGAGTTCCAGGCTTTCCTGGGCTCCATAGTGAGCTCAGGGCCAGCCTGAACTACAAAGCGAGACCCTGGCTCAAAAAAAAAACAATAATAATAATAATAATAACTTTGTAAAATAATGCCTAATTTTATAATTTAGATTAATTCTTAGAGCTAGTTAAAATGAAACCATAAAATATAAATTAAATTATTCCTTCAGTAATTAAAATTTAACTTGACAATACAGAAAAAACTGAAGGTTTCAATTTTACTGCAAGAAAAATCAGGTAGAAAAAAAAAAATCTCAACTTTCAACTGTCTTCCATTTTACAGTGGTCCTGCCAGTGAGGAACCTGGCCATTGATCCGTGTTTTCAACACAGTGTGGAAACATGGACATAGGAATGGTTTTTGCATTTTTATTTTTATTTTTTTCTTGTATTTAGTACTTGATAGATATAATTTGGAAAAATCATTTTAGAAATATAAATAATAATCTAGTTTTAAAACAGAAAATTAGAGATATTATGATAAAAACTTAAGAAATCAGGACATAAAAATCTAGTGGAGCTTACACAAAATGTGTAAGACTGAAAAACAATTCTGAAGCGATAAAAATCAAAATATCATCCATATTATAAAATACAATTAGGTTTGTATATAGCTAAACCATTCTGACACTATATTATAATAATGAAGAAAGAAATGGCAGAGGTAGAATAACACATTCATTTTCAAGAACTGGCTATGCAAAGATTATGGACTTGACTAGGTCATTGACTATTCTGGTGAAGCCATTATATTACCCACTTTATAGGACTTTTTCTTTCTTTAATTGATTTCATTGGTACATTTTACATATACATTATGATCACACTGAACAGTGAGAATTTATACCCATATGTGACACATCTCAGTACTAATTTTTTCTCATTCCCTGTCCTCCCTACAACCACCAATCCCATATACATGAACTGTGTATCCTTTTGTTTTTAATTTGATTAACGTATTCTCAGAATTTTTTATTAACAGGTATTGATTTTGCTATTTTCTTTTTGCAGTTTTAAAAATGGAAACTAGTTCTTCAAATATGCTAAGAAATAAGAATAAGGGATAGCAACATGTCGTACTAATCCTGGGGTAGCACTGCTCTAAGTACTACATACTCACAGTTATGTGAATTTTGTATGTGAATTTTGTATGAGTGCTACATATTCACAGTTATGTGAACATTGTACAGGTAAGAAAACCTGAAATAGGCAACCCATAAAGGTCACACAGATACTCTTCTGTATGCTCAGGGTTCTCTATGGTCTTACGTTTCCAGTATCTGTCTAGTGAACTACGGTACTTGATAGCATGGAAAAATCAAAAAGTCTATTGAAGATTCATAACTAGTTTAAAAGTAAGGTGAAAAAATAGAACATGAATAACATCAAAAATTCACCTAAATAGCCAGCAGTCAAAAGTGTAAACTGTAATATAAAACAGCATATGTGTAAATTTCATTCTGTCTCTTTTGTCTGAGGAAATTCTGATTGTAACTTACCTCATGTAGTTGCAGGTTTTGTATCTATTTAAAAGGGATAATTTTAGTGCTTAATTAAAGGTAAAGATCCTTCATATCTGTGTAATATGGTTAGCACAGTGCCTGTCACACAAATGCTTATGAATTTTCAAACCAATTTGCAAACAAGAAAATTCATATTTTGAGTTAGTCGTCTTTTCCTAAAAGAAAAGAAAACAGAGAGGACAATAAATGGTTTGACCAATGGCTAGGTCCAGTCTTATGAGTCAAAGGACAATTAAAGTCACTAAAAGCTGAAAAATATTAAGAAATAAAAACGCAGGGATAGAAACACAGTCTCCTCTATTTCTTTTATCTCATTCTGCTCCTTTGATTCAACAGATTCTGCAGGTGTTCACTGATCCATGAACAGGCTTGCAGCTCAATAAAATAATCTTATAAATTTCTCTTTTTAATGCTGGTTGTACTGTGCAGTAGGAATCAAAATCATCATCTATACTGATATGTCTCTATATGTGTATATATATCTATGTTGTAAATACATATATATCATAGCATAGCATATCCATTTTTTTCTTTTTAAATATGTAAGAAGCCACAGCCTTCTATTTTATTATGTTGTTTTTACAATTTGATCTTGTTAAATATGTAAGAAGCCATAGGTTTCTATTGTTATTATGTTGTTTTTATGATTTTTACTTTTAATGATATTTAAATACTTTAAATATATGTTGCCTTTATGTTCTACTGTAAGTATAGGTGACTTCATTCAAACTATTGTTCAGACAGTCACACTTAACAGACATTCAGTGGGCAGTAGTCAGTACTGAAAATGAATCTGTCACCAAGGCAGGTAGTAAATTAGTTGTCATGTCTGTTCTCATTATATCCTAAATGCCTGCTGTCTTTACTAATGATGGAACAACACAAAGTATAAAATGTGTGGGTGTGTTTAGAAATTTCAATAGCAAAATTTTAATAGTTTTTAAAATCATTCAGGAGTATAGAAGGGGAAATTTTAAACAAGAGGATTATACAGTGTACTTCCAAGCTGCCAGCTTGAACAGATGAAGTCTTCATGCCAGATCGGTTTCACAAATAAACAGGAACACCCCACGAAGCCTGGAAGTTCCTGCTGATGTTGGTGTCACATTTTGACATACAGCCACTCTGCTAACTCTGGATCTCTCTGTCTCTCTCTCTTTCTCTTTGGTGTTTTCTTTTCTTTCAGGCCATCAAACCTTCTTCTTGACCAAAGCAATGTTGACATCACTACCTTCCGCACAACAGGTGACTGGCTTAATGGTGTCCGGACTGCACACTGCAAGGAAATCTTCACTGGGGTGGAATACAGTTCCTGTGACACTATAGCCAAGATTTCCACAGAGTAAGAAAAAAAATTATGAAGAATGCATGGTTGTGAACTTTCACTGATAATATCTGTCCTAGATTGGTGTTACAATATTAGTTGGACTCCTGAATTATGTAGTGTATCTTGTAGTCTGGGGCCTGGATAATTTTGTGACCACATTCTTAGATGGATTGTGTTCTGACATGTAGTAGGTCCTCAAGACCAGTATCTTCACTGATATCAAGATATTGAGGTAGACCATTACACACCAAATTCAAGCTGCTAGTTTGAAACATTAGCATATATAGCTTAATGGGTATTACATACTCCTGTGTTTCTTTTTCTCTGTTATTTTTAAAATAAGATCTGTGCATGTTGAATATTGAGCTCTTAAGGGACAATCTGATATATAGAGAAGCATGATATGTCTAGAAGTAATTATTATAATTACTAACTAAATATTTTACATCATCATCTGCATTAAAGTGTTCTTCATTCTGAAGAATATTATGCTAAGTGGATTTAAAGCAATTTGTTTTTGTTTTCCTTAAAAGACTGATGATTTCAAAATATAGACTATATACCAGAATATTAATATGAAATTATTTCATTTATGTTACATATCAAACCTTCATCTTATGTTAAAAGCCAGTAAGAATCAAGTAGAATGTGAGACATTTCTTAAGGAATATTTACTGATGACAATCTTTTGATAAAGAAACTCCTAAACATAAGAAAATGAGTTTCACAACCAATCTCATGAATCTATGATAAAAACAAGACTTTTTTTTTTTTTTTTTTTTTTTTTTGAGACAGGGTTTCGCTTTGTAGTTCAGGCTGGCTCTGAGCTCACTATGTAGCCCAGGCAAGCCTGGAACTCAGCAATCCTCCTGTCTCTGCCTCCCAAGTGCTGGGATTATAGGCGTGAGCCACCACGCCAGGCACTGTGGTATGTGGTATTGATTGCTGGTGGGTGTGAGTCACCATGCCCAGCATTGTATGTGGTTACCGGGATCGAACTCAGGGCCTTGAGCTTGCAAGGCAGGGACTGGAACCACTGAGCTAAATCTCTGGCCCATAAAAACAATTCTTAGTTCAAAGGTATGCTAAGTCATATTCTTCATCTCTCTATGATTGGGGGCCAGTTTTGCTTCAGCTCCTACTGTGACTGCATATTATTATTTTTTTTTTCAGAGATCTTTCCTGTTTTCCTGTACATCTCCCTAAAAATGGCTCCTTCAGCCTTAGGTTTTACTGCTACTCAGCTAAGGAGAGATCAGCTCTGTTAATTCTGGGTCCCAAGAGAAAAATTAGGACTCAATTCCACCTGCGGGTTGAAATGGCTTATTCTACTTGTAGAGCTTATTGAAGTGGTTCAGTTCCACTTGTAGACTGGCACCTCCACAGTCATATTATATCCACTGTTTATTTTTTTAAGAGAAGTATGGTGAGATAATATTAACTGGGATCTAAGAGCTATTTCCTGAGAGAAAGATGGAGTTCTGTTTCAAATAAAGGTTTACGTATGGCAGATTCACCAAATATGGTCCAGACAGCGCAGTTGGCATGGCATACCGAAAACGATGCCCACCTGTCTTTCATCTGTATCCCACCAACTAAGCTCTTTAGTCTCAAGTTTAAATCCTCTTATCTTTAACAAGTATTTGAATATTTGCACATTATTAACATACAAGGAATTTCAATGTTATCTGCCAGTCATTTAGGCAAAGTCATTATAGAAAACAGACTAGAAGCAAAATAAGTTGAAGGTGAAAAGGAAAAATGGAAACAAAACCTATGTTTGTGGGAGAATAGAGGGGTTGAAGGGAGGAGAGGGGAATGGGAAAAATAAGGATGAAGATACATCACATACAGGTACAAAATCTCAATGATTAATGTGAACACGATGTGCATTTAAAATGTACCAATAAGCCGGGCGTGGTGGCTCACGCCTGTAATCCCAGCACTTGGGAGTCAGAGACAAGAGGATTTCTGAGTTTGAGGCTTGCCTGGGCTACATAGTGAGCTGAGGGCCAGCCTAAACTACAAAGTGAGACCCTGTCTCAAAAACAAAACAAAACAAAACAAAAAAAAATGTACCAATAAACTTTAAAAAGGAGGATGCAGTCTAATTAGTATGAGTACAAGTGTCCAACATACAAATAAGTTTATAAATTATGGTTTAATATTCTAACCAGAAACATAAAACCACAAAAAGACCTACAGGAAGCCCTTAGTGCTACTGAGGAGAAGAACTTTTTAAAGAAAATAAACACATTAGTGTATTTAACACACATTGCCATTTTTGTTTAAACTGGAAGGTAATATTTATTGAATACCTTTCTGGCTCAGTCAACAATCTAATTTAAGTTTCTATGGTAATTATTTTGATTAGCCCCAGTCACAGTATATATTCCATCATTTAAAGAATTTTATACATTCTTATTTTAACAATATAGAGTCGAGATAGTAATACACATGACACCTGCTTTAGAACACAGAAGGATGACAAAGAACAAGCACAAGGTTGAATATTTCTACACCACTGTCCAATTTTTCAAAGACAAAGTTATGCAAATATCAAGACTCAGAGCTTTTCAATAATGAAACACTACATTGAAGTAGTTGAGGCAGAACACTTGATAAGATTAACTGCAGGTTCATAATTTAAATATAGTCAGCCATTAGATGCTGTGAACTTGGCAGGAAAATTATTGGCTCAGAAAGCTGAAATGGCATTTGTCTTATTTCCGAATTAGTGATGTATTTAGGTCAACAGTGAAAATTATATTGTTTCACTCTATGTTCTTTTTGGCTGGTTAGAGTATTTTTTTCTTCTTTATTACTTGTGTTTGCTTAAGCAGCAGTTAATATACAATACAATTGAAGACTACATTTTCTTGAGAGACTTGGCCCTTTTGATTTCTCCTTTCCACAGTATCACATGGACTTCAAAGTCTCTGTAGTCACTTCCACGGTGTTCTCTAGTCTGGCTTTTCTTTTAAATTCAGGAGCAATGCAAAATAAATATCTATTACCTTAAAATTTCTTAAAACGAACAATTTTTCCTTTAGTCACCAAAGAGTCATATAGCTCATGCCTTTATTGAAAAAATGAGAATTTGTTAAAAGATCTTTAATATCATAACAGTTGGTGTAAATCTAATCAAGTAGTGTTTTCATTTTAAATGCTTTCAGATATATAGCTAGGTCTTTTATTTTTCCTTCTGGAGTCTTGGATTTAATTATTTGAATTTGATCAGTAAAACAGTTTTTGCTGACACAATTTTCTCATGTCATCTAGACTCAATTTGGAAATTATTCACTTGATCAAGTAACTGTAGAGTGTCTCCTAAAACAGAGAGATACTCGCAGTGGTTATTGGATTTATTTGACCTTTTTTTCCTATTTTGACTATGAAGTTGCAGAAAAAGATCAATAAAATTTTATTCTCAAGTAAATGTTAAATGATTGGACTTAGTTTAAGGATTTTCTTTAAATATGAGTTACAAAAGTCACCTAATTTTCAAATAAAACCCAAAATATATGCAGTTTTATTCAATAAAGATAAATTTTAAACATTTTTTCATAGCCTAGTATGGATTTCAGAAGTTTGAGTGAGAAAAGCAAAGAATAGCATGATTCTGAAAGTGGGCTCTATAGAGAATCTTGTGTAATGATGTTGGTTAGATCACTGGCTACAAGCCATTATCCTGAATTCTCAGAGGGCCCTTCCACACGTCACCCCTGACGCCTTTGCAGCTGCAGACAACACAGTAAGCTCTGACTCAGTCCCTGGGTGTTCTCTCATCTTGAACTTCTTCGCTCCTCCCTCTGCACAGAATAATCAGAATGAAGTGAACCCATCCGTGCACATGCATGCACACATGGATTCACCCGGATGACATCTTATGGAGACCTTAGCATTTGGGTGTTCAGAGTGATTTTGGACTTGGCAAAGTGAGGTATAGAAGATATGTTTGCAGGGGTAGAAGAGTAGCAGGGCCATGAAAACCTAATCAAAGTATAATGTAAAAGACAAATTTGTTTATCTTTTCCAATATCCAGTATAATCCTTTTCATTGAGTATTTAAAAAAAAAACTTTCTAACTGTTGGGTTTTATTGGGTCTCCACACAGAGTTTCCAAGCTGGGTTTATATAGATTTCTTGAGGTGTATATTCAAGACATACATCCATAAAGAAATGACGAGATATGTCAGAAATTGGACTGACTTTTAAACGTGTTTTTTTTGCTTTTCCAGTCACTTAAGGGAGCATCCCTTAGTTTAGAAGGGGAGAGAAAGGCTAAGTATCACAGTATATATTACTAAGTTCATATGCTTAAATTTCTCTAAGAATTGAGAAAGTTAGCATACTATATTGGAATATTTTTCTGATTTCTGTGACTGTCATCTTATTTTTTATCTATTTAGGGAAGAGGAAAAAAAGAGACCAAAACCTTCAAGGTCATAGAAAATATGATAGAGAATTAGAAGAAAGATCAAAGTAAATACAAAAGGCTGACAATCTGGGACTTTATTGATGTGCACACCGATGTGTATCCACCACTTTCTGGTTTTCTACTCATAACTTGTTTCAGTTATGAATGTAACTGAATGAGAATGTAATGAGATGTAATGAGAATATAGTTCCACTAATTGTAAAGAAGATTCAAGGTATATAAAAAATCAAAATCTCATAGCAGACATTGCAAAAGCAAGAATTAACAAAAACAGCAGATGTGTCTCTAAAGGACGTCAATTGTCCACAGTCACACTAAGAGTGCCAAGTCTGATGTAGAAATACTTCCCACCAACCTCTCTGTGAAGAGAAGGTAACTCTAGAGGGTGTTCAGACCAGATCTCAGTCGAGAGTGTATCTGTGCCTAGAGAACTCAATGACCATATTAAAGACAGGAAAGAAGGAACCCACAAGTCACCCAGAGCTTCATTCCCAGACACTTGGCTGGAATGCACAACAATTTTATTTAATTTCATGTAACTTGGTCTTAAATAACACATACGTTGTTTCTCAAATGACTATATCCTTTCAGGTTGTACATATCTATTTATTTCAACCTTACTTTCAAAGAGATTGACTAGTATATTTCAATGTAACTGAACCAAGTTTTTCTTCTGTTGTATTCAGTATAAAGGAATCATTTCTGTTTATGATGTGTGTATGTGTCCACACATGTTTTTATTCTTCTTGACATCTTTAACTTGCTTGAGTCTACTTGGCAAATAGTATCTTGCTTTCAAGTTAATTTGAAAAGAAAAAAAATCTTGTTTCATTAGTACATATGAATTAAGCCTGTATTAAATAGCTATTGTGGGGCTGGAGGTTTAGCTCAGTGGTTCCAGTGCCTGCCTCGCAAGCGCAAGGTCCCGAGTTCCATCCCGGTGACCACATAGAATGCTGGGCGTGGAAACTCACGCCCACCAGCAATCAATACCACATACCACAGTGCCGGGCATGGTGGCTCACGCCTGTAATCCCAGCACTTGGGAGGCAGAGGCAGGAGGATTACTGAGTTCTAGGCTTGCCTGGGCTACATAGTGAGCTCAGAGCCAGCCTGAACTACAAAGTGAGACCCTGTCTCAAAATAAATAAATAAATAAATAAATAAATAAATAAATAAATAAATAGCTATTGTGCAGGTTGCTATGAACTAGTAAAGCGCAAAATAAAGCTGATTTTTTGTTTATATACCATAAGTTCTTTTGAAAGAAAAGACAGATAAAAGTACAAATTAAAAAGAAAGATGATATGCTAGATGGGGATCAAGTTTTAGAGAAAATTATACAAAACAAGGATTTGGTAGTAGAAATCCACATTCAGGGAGATTTTCCAATATTAATTATGAAAGTTAGGGAAGTTCTTTTTAGAATTCGAGTGAAGAACTTAAAAGAGTTGATTATATGAATGAATTACTTGAAAACAGATATATAATTCATAACCTATACTTAGTTAGCTAAGATTTTGCCTAGTGAAATCTCTTATGTTCATTCCACCTTATAATCTTTATTTAATGACTAATTACTGAGTTTAAATACTTTAAATGTAACAAAAATGATTTATTCTTATTTGCTTCTATTTTTAAAGAATTTTATATTTCAAGGAGATTGTTTCCTCTAGTGATAGCTGTACAAACATAAACATGAAAACAAAAATTATATTCTGCATCCCAGTGTTGTGGACTAGCAGTTTGGAAAGAATTCAATGGAAAATTCTTTCTTATGTAGTGTTCTAGTTACTGACACACTCAGCTAAAAAATAGACTAGTCACTGCTGGAAAAATAGAGATGCATTCAATGTCTGCCTTTGCACCATGGTGTCTCAGATCATGAACATTTTTGTTCATAAGCAATTTGGTTTGCAAACAGAAGTGTTGGCTAAAATTTTGTTTTTGTCTGCAAACTGCAATAGGTAGGAGACATGACTCTGACCATCTTTCACATACAAACTCCAACATGATCATTTTTTCCAGAATCATAAAATACAGTAATTTCATGAACCGAGGTACCACTATATTATCACTAGTCACAGTGAAGAGCATGGACCAACATGCATACACATCGCCTTGACCATACCATGACCCCAGTGTAGTCAGACTTACCCGGTAGAACCTGTATCCCAGAAAGAATGTCTCAAGAAATGAGAAGTGGTAGTCTTCAGTTTCTTAAGCTTGAAAGCAAAGATTCATATAATTTGGATTTCTATCCCAGGTAGTCAGAATAGTCCCCAAGCTGGCCTTGATTTGAAGAAGTATAGCCTTACAAAGATTTTGTGACTGGGTTAATAGATTTTGTAATTGGGTTAATAAATAAAATGGAATGAGTTGCCACTGGAAACTAACATATTTATTAGTTTAATTAAACTCAAATTTATTCTTTCAAAATTCTGGATTCAGAAGTTTAAAACGAATATTTTGGCCAAGAACATATTTGGTCCAAAGTCTATAGAGGAGAATCATTTCTTTCCTCTTCCAGCTTCTGATGGATTTTGATGACCTTTATTTTCCCACATTGTAATTCCAATATATGCTTCCATTTAATCTACCTGTCCTCCATGTCACTGTGGACTACTTCTTATTTGGACTGTCTCTTATTAAGAAACTCACTGGAATTAGGATACACTCTAATCCCATAAAGTATCATATTAATCCTTGCCTTCAAATATTTGCAAAAACTCTGTTTCCATAAAAGATCTCACTGCCAATTTCTAAGTGCACAGAGACTTGGAGAACACATTATAGCTTTCCCAAAGATATAGATAGAGTAGTAAAACTGTAATACATGGATGAGGCAAAAATCAGAAAATTTTAATTTTTATTAGTACTTTAAATATTCAAATTTTTAAAATCAGATATTACTCTGCCATAAAGAATGACAAGATCGATCCATTTAGATGCAAATGGAGACATCTGGAGGATATACTAATAAGTGAAATCAATAGATCACAGATAGGCAAATTCCGGATCTTCTCTTTGACATGAACACCTGTGGATGCAAACGAGCTCTAGAAAGTATGACAGCTTTTATAGAGTGGGAAATTTCCATAGGAAATTTGGTGTGGGAATGTAGTGAGAGGAAGGAATAAGTATGATACAGAAAGAAAATAAAAGAGTATGTATGAAGGGGGTGGGGAGGTGTGGGTGGGTAAGGATATGGGTAAAAATGAGAATAACTTGTGTCATATACTGGTACAAATTCCCCAGTGTTATACGTGATTGTGAGATGTATATAAATTGTACCAATAAAGAATTCAATTTTTTAAAAAATCAGGAAATTAAGTCCAGGTATTGAGATACATAATTGTGTAAGTTTTGCTCATTAAAAACATAATTCTTTTTTACTTGAATTCTTTATTGGTACATTTTATATACAGCTCACATTCACACTCAACATTGGGAAATTTGTACCAGCATATGACAGAAGTTAATTCTCATTTTTACCCTTATCTTTATCCACCCCAAACCCCCCACCCCTTATATACAAGCTATTTCTTTTTCTTTCCAAATCATATTTATTCTTTCCCCTCATTATGTTTCCCCACCACAATCCCTTTCAGTATTTCCTATTTTACAAAATCTATCATACATTCTAGAGCTCAAATATATCTACAGGTTCTCAGACCAGAGAAAAGATGCAGTATTTACATATCTGTGATGTATTTATTTCACTTATTAGTGTATCCTCAAGGTGTATCTACTTGCACATAAATGAATAAAACTTGTCACTCTTTATGGGAGAGTAATACTCCATTCTATAACACACACACACACACACACACACACACACACACACACACACCTTCTTTATCCAGTCTCCAGTTGATGGGCATCTGGGTTGTTTCCCAGATTGGGCTATCACAAACTGAGCTGCCATGAACATGGGTGTACATATGTCTCTACAGTATGAATCTTTTAATTCCTTCGAGTATATTCCTTTAGATGTCAAATGGGACCTCTGATCCTAGATTTCTGAGGAATCTCCACACTGATCACCACAATGGTTGCACAAGTCTACAATCCCACCGACAGTGGAAAATGGTGCCTTTCTCCCCGCAGCCTCGCCAGCATTTATTGCAGATTGATTTTGCAATAACGGCCATTCTCTGTAGAGTGAGATGAAATTTCAGTGATGTTTTCACCTGCATCTTTCGAATGACCAGTGCTGTTGAACATTTCTTCATATGCTTCTTGGCTCCTTTTCCTTCTGCCTCTGAGAAATATCTGTTCATTTCAGAAAAATGAAATATCTAGTAATCTATCTAACAAAGGAGGTGAAAGACCTCTACTCTGAAAACTACAGGACTTGGACAAAAGAGGTAGAAGAGGATATTGAAAAATAAAAACATAATTCTTATCAGATATCTTATCTTTTATTTTTCAGTGACATGAAAAAGGTTGGCGTGACTGTGGTTGGGCCACAGAAGAAGATCGTCAGTAGCATTCAAGTTCTAGAAACACAGTCCAAGAATGGCCCCGTTCCCGTGTGAAGCTCCTTGGGAGACAGGGGCTGCTGTGGAAGCTGCTGCATCCTTCTGTGAGCAGCTGTGAACACGGAGATAGAAGTGGAAGATTCAAGTTCCATTAGACACCTGGACATAGTACAAAATGCCTTAACACGGAACTGAAAACCTTCTTTATTTTCCCCTATTATTTAGTGATGGGTGGGTGGGTGAATTTTGTTTTGTAATTACTTTTTTAACGTTAGTTGATGGATTAAATTAAAATTCTTCAGCTCAAAATTGTGAATAACTAGTATAGAGCCATTGATCACAAACAGACTACCATAAAGGCAAACAGTGAGATGACAGAATGGACATGATGGCTGGGTTTATGAATAGCCACAAAAGAAAAAAACGAGATATTTTTATACACAGAAGAAATCTGTAACAGGTATTTTCTTTCTTTAAAAGCAAGCAAGATAGAGGAATTTATACCTCAAACTATTTGGCCATATTTACTACCTTATCATCATATTATTCTCTTTTATCTGTTTAAGGCATAGAGAAATGAAGTTTGTAGTTGTTCTAAGTACTATTCATTTTTAATTGTTAGCTTTCTTAAGTGTGTCATGTAAAGATGTGTCTTAATTTTTGAAAAAAGTACATATTTATTTTCTTTTGAATCATTTTATTGTTTGATATTTATACCTTGGTGATTTAATTTGAATTTGTTACAGCCAAGTGCCAAATGCTCTCTTAAAGTGTCAGCACTAGGAAACATGTCTTCCTAGATATGAAGAATGAAGAGTTTCTTTCCAGATTTTTTGAACCATCCACTTCTCTGTATTTAAAAAAATACTTTCCCTGTTCTTATGGTAACCAAATCTCTTACAGTATGAATTATCCCATTTTGTCTTTCCATTTATTATAATTATGCCCTTAATTTAGTGTAATATACCAACTTGTAAGCAATTGATTTTCAACCAGATGACAAACCTTTCTGTTCTGGAGCTCAGAGGCCATGAACTCCCTTAATTCATGAAAGTTAGAGTTCATGAGAATAACTACACTGGAAATATTTAAAGTGCTATTTAGATTGTTGCATTAAATGACTGCACAACAAATGCATGGATCTAAAAATCACTTATTCCCAGGCTTTGGGCAGTTATCAAATATCTTTGGAAAACATAAATGTTTATAGGGAATGATGTTTAGCTAAACTACTCATCTGCATTTCTAAAGTTTAAGACAATTATTATGTAGTATGATAACCAGTATCAAGTATAATTATCCTTAATAGTCTTCCACTTAAATGTCCCTATTGTGATTTTGGTATATAATTCAGAAAGCTTTAATTTCATTTATTCAACATGTTTTTCAATAACTGATCATCTAGCAAACTTCTTAAAATCTGCAAGCAATACAGAGTTGTGTCATTGCAGGGATGTAGATTTGTAGTTCCATAAAGGCCAACTCCGAGCATGTACTTTGATTTTTGAAAGGAAGTGTCTGGGAGAGATCTAGCTAGTAATATATTCTGAAGCGACATTTTGGACTTACCAATAATCTTTCTAATCCTGTTATGATCATGGCATGGACATAAGAAATGTAAACGTCACAAAAATAAGATGGATGAAATAATGCTGCAACACCAATGTTCATATGCAAAACAGGGCAATAAAGTAATACAAGTTCCAGTCACAGATCAAAATTCACAAGAGCCAATCTCTCATAGATTTATCATAATAGAGGTTAGATTATGCTTTTTGTTTTTGATATGAGACTGCTTCCTAAATGTTAGCAGTATATCTTAGGATCAAGTCATGCTACTAGAATTTTATATTGGATATATAAGAGCATGAACTTTCTAAAAAGTTAATCATAAATTTTGTTTAAGCCTGCTAGATGCAGCTAGAAATAACTCCCCCAATCAACTATACTGTGTTTTGGAATATTAGATTGATATTTAAATCTAGCTTCAGTTCTATATTTCCCATACTAGCTTTTAATTTCTTCAGTATTGTTCTGGGTCTACACAAAAATCTGTGCATTTCATAATCTAGTAGAATTTGAGGACTGTTGAATATATTGCACTTATTTTGGCTGTAGTTTTTCTTTGAAAGTAGAGATTGTATACACAGTACATAGCTCTCCATTTTTTCAGTATTTTTCTACCTGATCTCTTAAAATTTGCATAATTCTTATCCTGTACATATGTAAACATAACAGTGTATGATTCCTAACTGTTTAGTAGTGGTACTAGAATGCTTGTGGCCATCTCTTTGTACATAAACTGCCGAGACTTTGAGCAGTCATGAAACTCCAGCTCCTTCACGATGTTATGTAACACATTACCTGTTTGTGTCTTAAACTTGATTTACACATATTATTTATTTCTGGCAACACACCCAGTATATGCTATACTATCTGTTAAACCATGTATAAATGTGATATGACTGGCAATATTTCTTTACCTTGAACTTGTCTTTTCAAAACATTTCTCACTTAGTCCATATTGTGCAATGTGGATGGCCTCTTACTAATGTAAAATGATTTGTAGTGGAAACATTTATATTTTTATAATAAACATAATGAAAATATTTTTACAGATTGGAATACAGAAGTGGTCTTTGAAGCCTTTTTTAAAAGCATACAATATGTGGTTTTTCAACAAAAATTAATGAAATGTAGATGAACCATAAAAATGTGCTTTTTCTCTTTTTTCTACATCAATAAAGAGAGACTCATGTCATGCAATTTATTATATTGCTCCAAATATTACCAGAAAAACAAATGTTATTTCCAATAAAATAGAAAAATAACTATGATTTTCACAGTTAATGAATATTACTGTATTAGGCATTTCTTTTGCTACAAAAGCCAAATACAGTAGCTTTACAAAAAATTTAATACTATGCAGTGATAAATAATGATAAACTAGAGACATTTATAACTAAATTGATGTACATTGAGGCCATATTCTTAGGTGAAATAAATAGGACATGTGTAAATACTGAATAGTTCCTTTGATGTGAGAAACTGCAAACATAAATGAGGACCAAAATTTAAAATAGACAATGTGGAATAGTAAGAAAAGGAGAAGGGGAAGAAGTGGAATGAGGGATAGAAAAAAAGGGGAAGAAAGAACTATGGGAAAAGAAGGAAAAAATAGGTTTTTGGTAAATGAAGAGGAGTGGGGGGTAGAAGTGAGAAAGAAGGAATAGGGGGAAACTAAAAATCCAGTTATATATAGCTATAAATTCTCAATGGTGAATGTGATTATAATTATTCCTAAAATATACTAATAAACTTAATGAATTAAAAAATATTTAGGGTCATATGACCATATCCAAGATGAGACACCAGACCTTGGAACCAGAAGTTCTAACATCACCAGACTAAGTCTTGCATTCTGTATCTTCTTCCTTTCACCCTGTTTTTCTCCTAGCTCAGTTAAGTGACAAAGTGAAAGATATTACTACAATTAATATAATTTTATATCTAGAATCCTGAAATGTTCAGTTTCTTACTTGTAAGGCATTTTAGTTATAAGCCACATCCAACTCTCATTGGGTAGGGGATAAATGAATGAGATTGACAAGTCCTGTGCTTGTCCTTGGAGACAGTGAACAGAATTATGTGATGGGAGGCTCTATGTGGTTTAGGGGTGTCAGAGAGTTCTTGTCAATTTTTTTTAAAAAAAAGATTACTGTGAAGGAATAAAATAAGGTAATTAATTCTATAGGGATCAGTGTAACAAAAATGAAAAACAAGCAATTACAACTACTACATGCTGGAACACACCTGTTATTCTGTATAAAGAAAACAAACCTGTGGATTAATGGAACAGAGTAGAAGATGCATAAACAACCCCAGTCACACTCAGCTGTCTTATCTGTGATAAAAGTGTCAAATACCTTCAATGGACAAAAGATAGCCTCTAAGAAATAGTGGTGGGAAGACTGACTCACGCCATGCTGAAGACTGAACCTGGACTGATGTATCTTGTCATGAATTAAAGTAAAACTGGAATGGATCAAAGATCAAAACAATAAAACTGCAATACTTGGTCTGATTGGAGATACAACAGAGGTAATTCTTGAAAACATGAGTATAAGCAAAGACATTATGAACAAGACCCAAGTTGGCCAGGAAATATAACAAAGAATCAACAAATGGGATTACATGGTATTTTTTAAAAAAATCTGTACAACAAAAGAGACTGCCAACAAAATAAAGAGACGGTTTATGCAATGGGAAAAAGTATTTGCCTTCTCAGACAGAGGAATCATATCTACAATATATAAAGAGCTCAAAAAAGTATACTTCTAAGTTTAGTGACCCAACTAAAAAATGAACAGACACTTCTCAGATGAAAAAGTGGCTAATAAATACATTAAAACACTCAACCTTCATAAAATGTAAATTAAAAACATTGATATTCCATCTCACTCCAGAAAAAATGGCTAGTGTTAAGAAATCACCCAATAACAAATGCTGGCAAGGCTGCAGGGAAAAAGAAACCTTTATTTCCTATTGGTGATATTGTAAATAAGTATATATACATGGAAATCAGTGTGGAAATTCCTCAAAAAACTAAAACTACAAGGTTCCATTTGATCTAGCTATCCCTCTCCTATGTTTCTTCCCAAGAGCGTAAAAAGTATCATCTACATGAAACATACATATCCATGTTTAAAATACCACAGTTTATAGTAGCTAAATTTTAGAAGGAGCCTATATTTCCACCAATAGATAAATAGATTTTAAAATGTGGTGTTTAAGTGCCAGGCATGGTGGCTCACGCCTGTAATCCCAGCACTCGGGAGGCAGAGACAGGAGGATTGCTGAGTTCGAGGCTTGCCTGGGCTACATCGTGAGCTCAGAGCCAGCCTGAACTACAAAGCGAGACCCTGTCTCAAAAAAAAAAGTGGTGTTTATATTAATTGAGTACTACTTGTCCATAATGAAGGATAAAGAAGTTTTAGGTAAATGGATGGTAAGGCACAAAAATTTAAATATCACATTATTTTACTTATGTGAGAAATCCAAAATATAAATAAAGAGTAAAATGGGGAAATTATATCAAGATGTAGGAGGAACATACTCAAATGAGAGGAGGAACATCAGCTGGGGGAGGGAAGGGAGGGAAAAGTGCCTTAAAGGAAAAATTGGAAGAAAAATACAGAAATATCATCATATTTTTCTTCCCCTTTTTACTTATCCCTACACCCCATTGCCTTTTAAATATAAAAGAATAAAGCTTATGTATATAGGAGTGGGGGGTTGTAGGGTGGGTAGACGAATGGGAAAAAATGAAAATTAAATTGTGTCATATGCTGATACAAATTCTCAATATTGTGTGTGATCACGATGTGTACATATAATGTACCAATAAAGATTCAAATTAAAAAATACAGACATAGCTTTTGTGAATGTTGGAGGAAGAAGAGTTGGAGGAAGGTAGGCACTGGGGACTAAAAAAGAAATAAAATATATTGGGTACATCTGTATCATCCATGATAAACATAATTATATGTACTGCAAATATTGACTAATAAAAACTGAAAAAGTAAAGTAGGTTTCTTTCCTTTTGAAATCCACTTAAAGAAATAAAATGATCTAGATGAAAATTAGTTTACAGGCAAACTAATCTAAATTTTAAAAAGAAAATGTCTAGGGAGAAGTCATAAAACAGGTCAGATTTTAGTTTGCATTAAGGAAACACTCCATCATGTTGAATGGAATAAATAATAACTTGTAACAGATGACCTAAATGAAGGAAAACAGTGAAAAAGGACACAATTGTTTACTCGGTGTGCCTTTATTAAACGCTAGTTTCAAGACATGTGAATTGTTATCACTTACAAATTACCTATTAAAACATTTGTAATACTTCAGTACTAATTATTAGCCAGTAGCAATATGAAATACTCTACATTCAAAATCAAATCAACTTCACCCCAGAGCATGGATCGCTTTTTTTATAAACAGATATTTCATCCTGGAATCTTCTGATTCTGAAATCTTACCTTCATACCATTGTTATTAATATGCCCTATGGAGGTGCCTGATGCAGTTTGAAATAACGGATTGAGGGGGACTATGGGTTGTATTCTAGGCACTTATTCTATGGTAATCATAATGAGAATGTAAAGGATGGAAAACATATAAATATCCATAAAAAAAGAAAATAATTCATCACATTATATGAATGAGAACAATGAGAGAGGTAAAATCAAAGCATCTTATTTAAGAGTAAAACATAGTTCCTGAATATTTATGGAAATTAGTAGAAACAAGGAATAAGGACAAGTCAGATTTACATCATGAGTTTGCTTTGTTCAGTAAATTAATAGTGTTAATAAGTTATAGGTTTTGAAGTTGTGAATGTTTAGAAAAACAAAGTCAGTATTAAAAATGTAAAGATGTCTTGTAGAATATGAAGATCTACCTACTTTTGCATGATCATAAGCCAACATATCTTGAACTACTGTTCTAACACTAATTTTAGCTGCTTTTGGAGTTAAGTGCCCAGATACCACCCGCTAAAAAAAAAAAAAAAAAAAACCGAGCAATCCAAAGTCAGTGTTAGCCAGAGAGTATGTTTGTAATGATTTGGAGCCCACACTTCAGATCATATAAGACCTTACAGTCTTGCTTCCATCCAATAAAAAGGAGGGGATGAAGTGTGGTGTGGATTTTATGAGCCCCACTTGCAGGTGGGACAGATTGCTTCTCTCATTTCACTGGCTGCATCTCGATCACAATACTGTACTTAACTACAAGAACACATAAAGAAAATGCACTGACACTATAGCTAAATATAAAATGAGAGTTTGGAGAATTCATATAGCAATCTCTGCCACAACTCATTTTTACTTACATATGTAATATATGGGGAAGTTACCAAAAAGGTTCGCTTTTTATTGTTTTTATTTTGTTAAGATTTTTGAAGATATTGTGGTTTGTTTTTAATATATTTTAATTTATGTTTACAGGACACAGCCATTACCTTCTTTGTGAGGAGTTGGTACATATATGTAGCACATCTTAATTCTTTTTGCATCCCTCCCACACCTGTCCCTCCTTCCTTCCTCCATTGCTTAATATCCTTCCTATGTATGCAAAAGATTTTCCTCCCTGTTTCCTATTATCTATCTCTTTTATTTTACTCTCATTTATTTGTATTTTACTTTTCTCATGAAAGAACAACCATGTGATATTTAGGCTTGTGTGTCTGCTTCGTTTCATTTAACATCCTGATTTTATGGTATATCCTACAAATGACTCCACATTATCCATTTATATATATATATATATATATATATATATATATATATTTTTTTTTTTTTTTTTGAGACAGGGTCTTGCTTTGTAGTTCAGGCTGGTCTTCAGCTCACTATGTAGCCCAGGCAAGACTTGAACTCAGCAATCCTCGAACTCAGCAATCCTCCTGCCTCTGCCTCCTGAGTGCTGGGATTATAGGCATGAGCCACCACGCCTGGCAACATTATCCATTTTTATAGCAGAATACTACTCATTGTGTAAAAAGCCTGGGTGAGAAGCCATCTTTTGCTAACTCCACCCATTTCTTACTTTCTGTAGGCAAATAAACAAAACATTAAGTCTCTCATCTCATAACAAGAATCAAATATTTTTTAAGGGCTGGACTTTTAGCTCAGTGGTTCCGGTACCTGCCTAGCAAGTTCAAGGTCCCTGGTTTGATTCCTGGTAACCACATACAGCTATACTGGATGTGTGACTTATACCCACCAGCAATCAGTATCACATACCACAGTGCCAGGCACAGTGGCTCACACCTGTAATCCCAGCACTCGGGAGGCAGAGGCAGGAAGATTGCTGAGTTTGAGGCTTGCCTGGTCTACATAGTGAGCTCAGGGGCAGCCTCAACTACAAAGTGAGACCTTATTTCAAAAAAAGAAAAAAAGAATAAAATACTTTTCCTAATGGACCTGCATCAACTATGAGATGTCCCTGTCAGAACTCCATTCCTGGCATATTATTCAAAGGATAATTAGCTGACAACTGTGAGTTTCTGTATACTCAGAATCCCTGGCACAGCCTTCACCAGAACATACTCTATCTCCATTAGTCCTAGCTGATGATTCAGCACAGTGAGAACAGGAATTCTGGAGTGGTTATATTTCCTCTTAAATGGTAGATTCTCTCCACAGCCCATCTTCTGTCCATCCTGTGATCAGACCCTAGCAGAGTCTTCCTTAGATGTACATTTTAAACTGTTGTCTTTACTCCTTCCCATTAAATGTCTTAATTCATTTATGGTGCAATAATAGAATACAACAGACCATCCAATTTAAGCAATGGACATTTATTTTTCACAGTTATGGAAACTGGAAAATTCCCTTCAAGCCCTAGCATTTAGTGAAGGCATAAGTAAATCCTGTCTTTACAATGAACCAACCAGGAAGAATGACAAAGAAAAGGGTTTAAGGTACCTCTGTCTAAGGTACCTTTTGTTAAGGAAGAGCTTTTCTGATCTAATAGCTCCCAAAGTAACCTTGTCTTTTGAATTTCAGCACATGAATTTCGGGAGAAAGATCAGAACAATATGCTCATGTCTGTATTTCAATATGAATGTTCCCTACACACTCTCTTATTCCCTGTCCCAGTACTTTGTGGGCATTTACACACACACACACACACACACACACACACACACACACACACACACACACACACACTGCAAGTCCAGCAAGTATTCCTTTCTGTATACACTTAGAAGATCTTCAGCCGTCAACTTTCAAGTTGACTGACCTGGAAACTAAAATGTCATCCATTAGTCTACCATTTACCTCTGTTTTATCTCCAGGGCCAGGCACAGTGCCTCCTTCAGAAGCTGACTCACACTCTTCTCTTCATGGACCACTACAGCCTCGGAGGCCATCCATTGGCTTGTCGGGTTCATGAAGGAATCCCCTAGGTTGTGCTCCTAACTCCAGTTCTGATGTTTACAGCACAGTCTTCATTATGCAGCCAGACTAAGCTACTATAGCAAGTTTAATTTTGCAGTTCCCCCTCCGGAGGCTCGCAAACACGACTGCCTCCAGGGGCCCGGTGGGTTATACAAACACGAGAACCAGGCGAGGAGTGTGGGAGCCCATAAAACACCTTTCCTTCCTCCAAAAACAACTAAGGACAAGGCAGCACCAATCCACTGTGAATACTTGATTTTTCAAGCTCATTCTTAATATAGGTTTCTGGGATATTTTCCATCTATTTCTAATATGACCGTTCATCTAATAAGGAACAAAACATGGGGCTGAAGCTCGCGTTCTGTGAACTTTCCATTTCCAAACTGCAGGACACTCACTGGCATTGGTACAGGAAACCTGTCTTGAATAAAAGTTCGGCGTAACTCCTTTTTGCCCTTTGCCTACTCTGTCCCCATACTCTACACAACCATTCCACACAATGTGCACCTCTGAATATGCCACCATCTTTTTAGAGTACAAGGCCTTTGACCTTTCTGTTCTATCTAGAATCATTTAACAAATATCAATTAATATTTAAAGCAAAGATGGGTCAGATGACATTTTCTTGTCCAGCAAAATATATTAATTCTTGCTAATATGGCTTATATAATTATAATATCTTACTAAATTTGCCTGTTCTTCATGACAGAACACCATACCTAAGGGTACCTTGAACAAAAACTCTGCCTTAGAAATAAAACTGATGACCCTTTACTCATGGTAATTTTAGCCTAGTATATAATAAGCATATCAATAATATTGAGTTGAATTAGAATGCTATAAAATATGATAATATAATAAAAGATAATGTCCTTGATATTTTTCCCTATAGGGAAAAGTGTAAATTTCCTTCTGGTGACTACAACTAGTCAATTTCTTAGTTATATATCTTGGATCATTGAAAATACTGATCTCTACTAGAACTGGTTCATTTTCGTAGAATTTTGTGGACTCATTTCATTGGTCTCAGTGCTCTCATTTTTCTCAGTACAGTTAAGTCGTTTAAGTAGACCCTTGAACCAGAGCTTAGCTATAAAACTTTAACAAGGTAAATGCCAAAGCTTTTCTGATCCTTTCTACTTCTTTACTAGGTATGCATAATGTCAACATGCCTACTAAGAACTATCCTTCTCATGGTGAATCTATGAGGTACAGCAGATTGGCCTAGAGGACTTACACACAATTTGGGAAAATAAGCAGTATAGTTAAATAAGCCACACAATGAATATTTTGAAAGCTTATAAAAGTCTTTTCCCAAAATCTCTCTGGGAAAACTCAGTTACAAGTTGAAGGTAAAGAGGAGCAAGAATCATATTTTCCTGCTGGGTGGGCCATAATTTTTCTTCTTTGAAAGAAAGCAGTTAGACATAATCAAAGTGGGATGAGCACTAATAGCAACACATAAAAACAAATGAAGTTGCTTGATTTGTCTATTACATATATTTACAGTCTGCATTTATCTGTTCTAAAATAATACAAATAATGTTAAATGATTATCATGTAATATATACTACTAATTTTTATATATAGTATTACCTAATGTATACTACTAATTTTCCCAACAACCATGTGAGATAACAATATTGTTATCTGTTTGTGGGCTGAAGTTTAAAGCTTTAATAATTATACAAATTCAGACAGCAGGTAGTTAGCAAAAAAAAAAGAACAGCAATAAAATTCAACTTCAGAACATTTGTTTTGAATTAGTACAGCCTATTGGTTATCAGTATACTATCACAACTGCAGATAAAATATCAATGATTGTGAAATGTTTTCTAGAATTAAAGTTTTAAGTAGTATCTATTTTGTACTTTACAGTGTTTATGATGCTACTTACTCTATAGAATCCTTTGATTGTTATTGCCAAGTAAGACACATTTTTGCAAAATTCTCTAATTGTTACCACCATGGCAGAAGAAGGAGCAGCAGTTACCCTTGATTTAATTCCTGTGAACTCCATTTCAATAACCTGAGATTTGTCTGACATATGGTGAACCCTTCCAGCAAGCATGCTCCCTTGAACATTCGATAAATAATCTGATTTGGAAACACCAAATACCACAAAGTAAAGTGGAACACTCATACTATTTTCTGACAGATTTTTATACCAATGATTTATAGGACTGTACTGAGTTTGGGATTCTTTTTGAAAGCCAAGATAAAAAAAAAAAAGCTCAACATTTTTGAAGCCTTTCACCCTCAATGATGGAAGCCAAAAGTTTGGAATGCTTGCTAAAATAAAGAATGAAAGAACACAGAATGTCATGTACTATCAAGAACTTATTGGCTTTCATATGGTTCTCATTTATTTTCATATACTGCAAATCAACAGCCTTGGGGAGAAGCCAATATAAATTGTTATAGATAACACTGTCTGAATTTAACTGCCATAGGTGCCCATGTGTGTGTGTGTGTGTGCGCACGCACATGCACGTGTATGTATTTCATAGCAGTAACTCATCAACACAAAGTCTGAAAAAGAGTGTAGTCAAAATTCATTTGTAACTTGTGTCATGTACTGGTATAAATTTCCCAGTGTTGTGTGTGATTGTGAGCTGTATATAAAATGTATCAATAAAGAATTCAATTAAAACATTCATTTGTATCACATATTCCTCCAAAGGTGCTCAATTTGCTAATAAATACATGATTATTTTGTTGGAAGTATCTTATTATTTAATTTGTTTCATGTATTCAATCTAGAGGATATATGAGAATATTTATAATAATATATCCGAATATTATTATATTAGTATATCCTTTAGTCTATATTAGTATATTTAGTATAATATATATTAGTATAGTTATAGAAAATCAAAGTTGCTAATATTTTCAAATTGTCAAAAACACTACATAAATAAGAGTTTTCTTTCACTAATTAGTTCAGTTTGAGCCATCATTTAAACTTGAAAAGAAGCAACATAACACTATTCTAATTTATATCTAATAGTGATGGTTCATTTATCAAGTGACTAATACAGTGAATATAGAAGTTAAACCATAGTATGTAATAAGAAGCACAAATTTAGTATTTTAAATGAATATTAACTATATTCAGGCAAAAGTTAAGCAATATTGCCTTCTCCATTAATATGCATCTTATGAGTAATATACAACTAATTTCAACTTGAACTAGTGTTTCTTTAAAATATTCAGAGTTTCATAAAATAAAATATAACACATGGAGTGGTTCAGGGCCCAGGCTGTACAATATTCTCATACCTTAAAACTGTATCATTGCAAGAAAAAGTTCCTATTTTATCTTATTTTATAGAAATAAGGAAAAATACGTATTTGTAAATGACTTGCTAGTATGTAAAGAATTAGTAAATGCTAAGCCAGAAATCAGACTAAGCATTTCTGAAAAACATTTTCCTTCTCAGGAAACATTTGTATGAAAGGTGTCAAGAAATATTAAATATAATCTTGTTTGTTCATTCATTTTTAGTGAATGATTTAGTCATAACAGTAGCACGACATAAATTAGTGTCTTACAACAATAAGAATCACCCATTGCTCGTGCTTTCTGTGGGCTGGGAATTCACAGGTGCTCTCTGTTCTCTGTTACCTGGACCTCAGGGAGCAAAACAGCCTAGGATCAGAAACTTTAGGGCTCCTTCACTCACCTGTCTGATTAATGGCCTGTCATCTGGAATCTAGTTCTTTGCTGAAATGTTCATACACATTTGCTGTCATTGTTTTCTTGTTTATTTGTGACCCATGATCCCTTACAAGATAGTAGGTAGTTTGAAGTAAAAGACATAATAGAAATGAGAAATACAAAACATGTCACCTAATGTGTAAACCATCAAGTTAGCCTATCATACCCTCGTTGATGCGGGCAAAAGGTATGAAGCTTCTGGAAACATTCAGAGAAAAAAATATACAATTTGGTTTTCATAGCAATAGCAGTGTCCAGGATGTCATCATCTTTATGTTTTGGGTTTTGTGCCCCAAGTGACATAATTACACAAAGAGGCTGACATGGACAATAGGCTGGGATCAAGGAAAGAAAACTTACACTTTTCAATAGATCCTCAATCTTTCATAATGGGCAAGAAGCAAATTTGTTTTAGCATTTGCCTTAAAAAGAAATATTATGTGCATCATATCAAATAAAGAGCAAGTACATTTTTCACTTTAGAGGAAGATATATCTATGTATGAAAATTATTTAGCTAAATATAATTCAGAAAATATAAAAGTAATATTCTGCTTCTAAAGCATGAGAGAACACAAAAACTTAGACTTTTCCCTTCAAAATTAGCTCACAGTCTTAACAGTAACAGAAATTTAATTTACATCTCTTAAAATTTGTACCCACAGTCGGGCTTGGTGGCTCAAGCTTGTAATCCCAGCACTTGGGAGGCAGAGGCAGGAGGATTGCCGAGTTCGAGGCTTGCCTGGGCTACATAGTGAGCTCAGGGCCAGCCTGAACTACAAAGCAAGACCCTGCCTCAAACTCCCCCCCAAAAAAAATTTGTACCCACAAATCCTTTATCTATACTTAAGATTATTTTAGGAAAGATACATCTATTTTGCACTCTCTTGATTAAGAACACCTGTACAAGTGAAGTGGAACTCCTGGGCACTTAAAAATTTCTTCTTCCATAAACAGTAGATGTTAATAGAGATTTTATAAAATATGGTAGGTTTGATTGAATTTTTATTAAACCCCAAGTGGAATAAGACTAGAATTGGCACCTTTACAATGTTCATTTTTACCATTCTATGAGTAAGATATGGTGGTATGTCTCCCCACTTGTATAGATCAACAGTATTTCATAATTTTTAGTCATAAAAATTTTGTGAAGGTTGGTAATACCTAAAGTATTTCATTCAGATAATTTACTTCTGAGGTGTTGATATTATGGCTTGCACCTGTTAATTTACTGTCTTTTTATGCTTTTTATTCTATCTCAGTTGAAAATCTGTTCCTCCTTTCTTGACCTTTTTATGGGTTACTTGAACATTTTCTGGAATTACTTTTTGATACATTTATGTGTTTCAATAATTTTACAAAGTTTTCTTATTAGTAGCTAAAGTTACTACAATAAACATTTCAAATTGAAAATAGAGGCAAGCTTACATAATGTTTAGGTGAATGAACAATTCTATTCTCCTTACCAAATGAAAATCTGTTTATATACTTCCTAAACATTCTTCTGATTATAATACTGTATTATAGGGCAGCCACTATTTTAAATTTATTAACATCTGAAATATAGAACTATATATGGGAAAAAGCCCTCTATAAGCTTTTCCATGCTGCCCATGCTTACCTTTCTAGAATTGAAGAACGTCGCGTCGGTCAAAACAATTCTAAAACTTCTTGGTTGCAAACTTTGATCATGTGGGATTATTTTGTAAGGAGAGTTCAAATCATTCTTCTTGATTCTTCCTCTTCATCCTCCCCTAATGATACTTGTGTTTTTTAACTCTTTATTGGTACATTGTATATACACATCGTGATTACACTGAATATTGAGAATTTGTACCAGTATATGACACAATTTAATTCTCATTTATCCTATTCCCCTACTTAAACATATTAATAAAGGTAGCAAGGTAGTTTTAAAATTTTTAAAGTGCTGCTGTAAAATAAGCTCACACCAGTGTTTCATTTAGTGTAGATTGCCGCCCAACTAAAACAATAGAAACCAAAGGATAGAAGTACGTAAGTTTTCTGTAGACATCAAACTAGACCAAAATCCTATTCATTGATTTACTAGCATTTGAGAAGTGTGATTCCATTTTTAACTTGTATTTTGTAATACCAATACTGTGTCAGGCATGATTGTAGATTTTGGATTTGCAGGTAAAAGAAAGAGTTAACGACTGTAGTGGCTACAGATGCTGAAGTTATTGACGAAGTCTAAAACAATAAGCTTTGAATCCTTTTTGATTTATCCAAGAAATCATATGATAAAGCTATTAGCTATTCCCACAATACATGTATCATGAAATAAACTCATATTCCCAATTAAATGGTTCTTTCCTTTAGTTTTTAAGTCTAAAGATCAATTTAAGATATTAAATTATATACTGTTAAATGTATGTTAATTATTTTATTTTAATACTAAGAAGCTTCCAAAGGGATTAATTTGAAAATGAACATACATAAAATTATCAAGAATCATGTACCACTGTTAAAACATGCTGTTTGTTAGAGATTCCATGGCATCAGGCATTAGAGTGAAACAAACCTAAGTGTAAGACCTTGGGCTGCTTTAATAGTTGAACTCAACACAGATTGAACTCTGAGACTTGTTTCTTTAGTATTCAAATGAGTCATTATACCAAAATAACAGACCTTGAAAGATAACTACAATATAATAGGCAAAGTCTTTTTGCTAGCTTACTTAAGTAATATTTCCTACACCTATTTATTCCCTTCATCAATTTTTGATCCTTTTTTGCTTATTCTTATCATAATTATAAGGCAATTATGCTAGAAGGTAAACCTTGGAAAGCAAAAGTTACACAGGTTTAGCCAACTTTAAAAGAACTTTTAACATTAAAATGACCCCAAACTTGTCCTGAAAATACAGAACAAGCCTTCTCTTCTATGTCATTGTAAGATTATTTCTTTAGAAGTTTGTATTAATTAAAGATAAAAATAAAAAGATGCTTCTTTCAATGAAACAATATTTTAAATTTCTATGTAAGCAAATAAATTTCACCCCTATTTAAATACTACTAAATTTAGTTTCATTTTCTGGCTTTAAATTATAAGGTATGTATTTCTAGTTTGCAGAGGACAACCTACATTTAGAGGGCTAGATACATTGCAAAAGAGGAATTATTAAGGGTCACAAATAGTATCTGCCCAGTTTTCTAATTTGTAGAACACATAACTATTATTTAGTATGAAATTACTGAAGATATATGTAATATCTTTTAGTAATTAATAGAAAAGTTGAGAATCTGAGATGATCTTATTCAGTCAAAAAGTTGTATTTTGAGAAAAGGAGCTATTTGATTCTACATTATAAGGGCCTAGAATAAAAGATGACAAGCCGTTTGGTTCAATGTGGTTGGTAGTAAAAAGATATATACTTTTACACGGAGTTTGAGCCTGATGTAATTCTGTGATTGTATTTGTTTACTCATAGTGGAAATCCCCTTATTATGTTGTGGGAAGGAGGCACTTTCGTTGGTTTCCTAACACTCACTGCTTATTTCAGGAAGCATCAGATTCAAATACTAGAAGTAGATTTCTGGAATCAATCTTATACACAGCTAGAGCTCATTGACTCGATATTTAGACATGCACAGAAAACAACTTCCTAAAAGGCTGGATGTGATTTCTTTCTTTACTTCTAAAACAAAAATTTTTATAGCTTTTTTTTCTACTAATGCTAAAGATGTGAATATATGCATTCCATGATGAAGTTTGATAATGCATCTTTTTCATTTTAGCTCTGTGTGTATGGAGCAACTCATCATTATGTGACTATAAAGCATTATTTAAAAACACAGTGCTCAACCCTGTATGCATAATGAGCCCTTGCTAGTTGTTACACTTTCATTATCCGTTTTAGTATCAACATTACTATTAACATGGTTCTTTCAGATCTGTTGTTTCCTCTTCTTTGCTGCTAGCTGTGTGTTCCTCTTGTTCTTGGGCCAACTGAGCCATACATCTTGTATCCTAAAACATATGGAGTGTGTTTTGTATGAACTTCCATGATTGAGGACATCTGTCTCAGCCCCTGCATTTCCCTTCAGGGAATGTTTGCATCATTTAATGGTACAGTTAACAGCATGTTTTGTATCATGAGGTTGGCCTTACATAGTTTTTCTGAGGATTTCACTGTTTTTATTCATTCAAAAAATAATAAAAACACTGGGAGTTCATATTTTGCTTGTCTTTCTCTTATTTTCTTTTATGCATTTCTTCTGCTACCTTTCCCTACCTCCCATACTTTCTTGATTCTAGTAATAGTACTGAGTGTCATGTGTGTGCTAGGCAGGACCTATAATGTTCTAAATGGCGTGTTTACAGTATATGGTGATTGCCTGAAATGTCACTCATTCCCTTTTGAATATGACTTGACTGCCTCAAAATTTAAGTATTACTTTTCCATATATTTTGTCATACATAATGCGATTCAGATTCATTCCTTTAGATGTCACTGAAAACATTAAGTGAATTTATCAATGTTCACATTCCTCATAAATTAAAAACCTAAGATATTGCTAATTCTATACATAATTACTACTAATTCTTCCTACTTTATAGATATCCATTATAGTTGATATATATGTATATAAGGTAAAATAAAAAATAAATTTACACTTAAATGGATGTTATTAGTAAATAGGAAGAACAGTTACATGTCTTCAATACTTTCAAAATGCAAGAAAAATGTGATACATACAATTATTAAATCAATTATGTTTTATTAAGTTTTACTTTATTGTTTGAGTTTCTTTCTTTTTGGATACCAAGGAAATTTTTCTTTAAAACTACTTCACTGAAAAAGCTTTAATTAATTCACTTTATGAACTTTATTATTAATATTTTCTTCTCATTGGTAAGGTATATTTAATTCATGTCTATTTGAAAATGATCTTAAATTATATAATGTTTAAAGTTTCATTGAAAGCACACAAAGTAGTGAATTAGATTTATTGCCTTCATATTCCTTTTAATGTTTACTGCTATTCCTTGTTACACCCCTCTGCACATATATGTATAATATAGTTTAACAGAAATATTATTGTTTCTTACATAAGACATGCAAAAAAATTACATTTAGATGGATGATTTGAACGTTTTAAAATTCCTTAAACAAAAATAAACACTTTTTAGGTAGCACTTCTGAGTTATAAATAACATGACATAAATTCACCCATGTTAAATGTACAATGATTAAATTGTGAGTTTTTAGCAAATCTATGTATTTGTGTCAGTGACACCACAATCTAGCTTGAGTACTTTCTTAATTCAAGAAAGCTCCTTCATATCCTGCATTGTCCTACACTCTTGATCCCAACTCTATGGATTTTTTTTCTATCTCTTAGATTTTTCTTTTCAAAAATTTTCACAGCCTGGGGATTTAGCTCAAGTAGTAATATTGTGCCTACCTTGGAAGCACAGGGGCCAAGTTCAATCCCCAGTACTGAAAACAAAAACAAAAAAAAAGTCACAAAAATGAATGGTTAAATAGTATATAAATCATGAAGTATTTACAAAATATGTACTTTTGTTTCTTATTTTCTTACGTTTCTCGGCTTTCATTATACTGTATTTCAAGTGCCAATGTGAAATGTGTTTTTTAACCAAAATTTTTCAGAATAATAATCATATGTACTTCATTTCACATATGTTGAAAATGGATTTCACAGAATATGAGATACTTGCCTACTGACCCTGTTCGTGACAAATGAGATTTGAAACCAAATTTATCTAACTCTAAACCAATTGTTTTAATTTTTCATAAAACTGCAATAGGTTAGCATTATAAACTTTATGGTGGTTTTGGATATATTTTTCTGTGATGTTTTCTAGTTGTCTTAAGATCTAAAACAATGTTCAGCACATGACAGCATTTCAACCAGAATCGAGTGTGTAATATTTTCAATTTAGTGAACAAAAGATGTCATTTTTATCAGGCAAAGCTTATGCAACTTTTCTTTCTCAATTACTTTAACTCCCAGTTTGCCATGAAATTGTGCACGCGTGTGTGTGTGCGTGTGTGTGCGTGTGTGTGCGTGTGAGTTTTCTTAGCCTTTTAGGACAGAAAAACTAAGATGCAATGTAATTTAACTATGTCACACATGTCAATAGTCACTCAAAAGTTTAAAATAAATGCAAATCTTATAAATCCAAATGCATCCTGAAACTTGCAGGGAAGTAATGCTTTTAGAAGAAAATTTCAACATGGTTTACTGCAAAGCTTTACCATCATGTAAAATTTTAATATGTTTTCATATGTAAGACTCATATACCTTTTTTCAAGTACTAGAAACACATTGATGGCTGATTGCTATTCATTTTGCTAAATAGTATACAATACCGACCACATATTAAAGCTTTCCCCCACTGCATTTCAACAGAAGTAGTGTGTCGGAATGTACGACAATGTCAAACACAGAATGACACGGAGATGACACTAGATTCAGAACCTAAAGGAAAGAAATATTTTTGTTATCCTTCTATTTTAATAAAGAAAACATTAATATTTTTGCAAAAATTTAGAAATTCATAGATATTGCCCATTTTCAAACTAAAGCAGAAATTTTACTTGTGAAAAATAGTAGGTGCATATATCATAGAATATGACTGTCATTGTAAGAGAACTTTATAAGAGTATGTCTTGTTAAAATTTCCTGTCAAAAATCTGTTTTGTTGTACCTAATGTCATTCTTGCACTTTTTGTTAATTAAAACCACTCACAATGTTATTTTAATTATTTTCATGAAATTTTCTTATTTTCTTTCATTTTTCTGCTATTTTTTAAAGAGGAGATTAAAGTAAAATTATATAATGGTATCATTAAATCTATCATTCAAAATGCAACAGGAAATTAGAAATTTTAAAACTACCCACATATCAATATTATGCCAGGGGCCGGAGGGTTAGCTCAGTGGTTCCGGCGCCTGCCTTGCAAGCACAAGATCCTGAGTTCGATCCGTGGTAACCACCTACAATGCTGGGCGTGGAGACTCACGCCCACCAGCAATCAGTACTACATACCACAGTGCCAGGCGTTTTGGCTCACACGTGTAATCCCAGCACTCGGGAGGCAGAGGCAGGAGGATTGCTGAGTTCCAGGCTTGCCTGGGCTACATAGTGAGCTACAAAGTGAGACCTTGTCTCAAAATAAATAAATAAATAAATAATATTATGCCAAAGGCAGAGCATAAAACAAAGAGGTATTTCTAAAATGTCTTCCAATAACAATGAAAAAGAAAGAAGTTATTTGTGAATCTAGAAGATGGTTAAGAGAAAAATGAATTTGAAACTGAGGAAACAAAAGTTTACACAAGATAATCCCAACATCAGAGAGTGCATTTGTCATTGTCATAACACCAAAGAGCAATAAAGCTTTAATCCATTTCATAGGCCCCAGTCTCATGGTCTAGTAATTCTTATGTCACCAAACCATCTCATGATCTGTATGAAATTACAATGCATTGCCACTCTACATCTGCAATCTTAATGTTTCCATCCTTTCAATGCATGGCAAAGAAACTCTTGAAACAGAGCACTATACTTCACAGGAATCTGATAGCACCAACTGCTCATAGTTTGGGAGTTTTATAGAATTTTTTTACCCTGAGAAACCTTGCCTGATCTGTTTACCTTTTCAGAATTCTTCACAAAAATATATTATTCTCCTTATATGTAAAATAATTTTAAATACTAACAATTTCAAAGCTAGTCATAGACTCACTGGTTTCAACGACTGGGTCTTCAGGTGGTAATATTTATAAACTCTCAGGGGTGACTTTTTAAATTGTATTCACTGATTTTGAAACAAAATATTTTGAAAACACATTAGTATAAAGGAGAGATTAGAATGTAATTAGAAATGTAACTGATGGAAAAATAAACATCACATTATACAAAACAGTTAAAAGTTCCATGTTGCCATTTTTCTATCTTGTGGAAATGCAAACATCTGGGGCTTTCTGGTAGCCTCACAAATGATCAGTAATATTTTATTTGACATTAATTACTTTACATTAGTTTCTTTATATAATACAAGTATATGGTACAATTTACTTGTGTTAAGAAAGGCTACCTGAGAAATTGCTTATAAGAGCTACACCATTTATATATTTGTCTATCTTTTTCCATGATAGTTAGAACTTCTGTAACTTAAATGTTTTATAAATTCAGGTCACAATTAAGATTTCCAAGCCAAAAAGAAAGTTAGGTTTTTAATACTTAGATGCTTGTGTCACCTATTATAAATTACTTTATATGCTAAGTTTTGATTTTATTTTTTCCATTGCAGACATATAGTAAATATACTAATTTGAGTTACAGATGATTCCTTTCTAAAAATCACAATAAATAAGCTTTGCTAGTAATTACTCCTGTGACATGCATATTTACGTGAAATCACAAATGATTTCTGGGGATAGAAAAAAATAAGAGTTTACATCAAATAATCTACTTTGGAAAACCAGCCCTGGTATTATATTCAGGTCGTTTGGGAACTACAAAGTACTCTATACAACCCTTTGGTGAATTATGAAGAATTTTTAATTACAATTTCTAGAAAGTGAGGGGCTGAAATGTTTGTTTAACTGTATTCATTCTACATAACTCAAACTCACTTGTCTAAAGAACACTTTTCACTAGGTGTGCATTTTGCAGAACACATGCTGGGAAATGCTGTCATGTACTGGACTGAATCACAGCTGACATGATATTCAGAAACTGAAACATTCCTTTTGCTTGTTCCGTTTTTAAAATTCATAATTTCTTGCCAAAATATGTAAGACAACCTGATTATCAACACACTTGTTTTCTATTATAGTGTGCACGTGGCTTTTTTTTTCTAAAAATCTAGATATATGTCTTCTATTGATTCAGTAGGAACTGTTCTATCATTTCTTTAATCATATCCAACTGCAAAGGAAAGTAAGAATCTCAGAAGAAGCATAATCAGTGGAACAGAAAATTGCATTGAATACAGTGTCTATTTCATTGCACTGAAATCATGTTAATATTAAATAGTTTCCATATAGTTTGTTTATATAAGATAAAATATTTTTAAAAAATTGAGAATACAAATTATCTGAACCATGGTGCTATTATGAGATATTTTATGACTTCATACCAGAAAGGTATGAGTTAAGACAAAAAATAATAAGTGATGTTACACTTGTATCTGATGAACATGCACAGTTACTAAAATTAAATTAAAATGCTATCATTGAATAAAAATATTTTAATTTTCCTTTAGAGTGAGTCATTTTATCCTGACATGGTACCCAAAGACACTGGAAATAGTTGGGCTCCAAAGCAATGCATGATAAAGCATAAGGTGAAAAACCATCATTGGGGCACCGCAGACACTGAGTTCATGCTGGAGACAAAGATTTTTGGTCATTTTAAGTGTCTTACTGACTGCCATACAGTATGCGCTGTGATGCTTTTAGCGGAGTGAGGTTTTGATGCTCTTCGCTTTCTCCACATTGCTCCAGCTTGGACCCAACGATTCCTCAATGACTCAACTGAATATCATTTAATAATAACTATAGTTACTTAATAGTAACTATTCTGAAAGCCCAGGAAGACTTTGGAGGGAAAAAAGAAGTCAGAAACTGTGTTGCCTAAGCAACGAGTTATCTGGGTAACACTTCCAGATGGGAGAGCTTCAAAGAGGGAGCGGGGTGGGGGGCAGATAGAGAGAAAGGTATAGTGCTGAGAGGGAGAGAGAGGATCAGATTAGCCATGTTTCTTCTGCAGCCAAAAGCAAGTAACTGCTTTTCTCCTCATCAGTTGGACTCGCAGCTGTCACTGCCACCTGGGTTTCCTTGGAGGACCTGGCTGTATCCCAATATGTGAGATGTAGAATGAGTTGTGTCACGTAGTTTCTTCTTACTCTTCAAATAAAGTCACGTGATGTTTGTTCATTGATTTTTCAAACTATACAGAACTGGACAAGTAAAATATGACACATAAAATCGAAAGCAGGGCCAGAGATTTAGCTCAGTGGTTCCGGCGCCTGCCTCCCAAGCGGAAGGTCCTGAGTTCAATCCCCAGTAACCACATACAATGCTGGGCGTGGAGACTCACGCCCACCAGCCATGAATACCACATACCACAGTGCCTGGCATGGTGGCTCACACCTGTCATCCCAGCACTCGGGAGGCAGAGACAGGAGGATTGCTGAGTTCGAGGCTTGCCTGGGCTACATAGTGAGCTCAGGGCCAGCCTGAACTACAAAGAGAGACCCTGTCTCACCAAAAAAAAAAAAAAAAAAATCGAAAACAGAAATAAACACCAAAGTAGATTTGAGGGAAGACTTCAATCAATATATGGGTAAATATTCTCCCCTAAATACTCTAAGAACTTTTATCTGTTACTTGTGTCATTAACCTGAACTTAAAAAAAAATAAAAAAGCTTATTGCCATAAACTCTTAGTCTTACTTGCTAGGCCCCTGCCAATACTTAAAGTCCTTAGATATCTCCCGGGTTCTCTATGTTGCTTCAGCCAAGCTGGCAAACCACCTAGAGAGATGCAATATAGTTGTGATACTAAGGCTTTCATGCTTAAAATAATGACAGAAGGTACTTACAAAGTCAAACTGAAATATGTCTAAATTTGGTTAGCTCAGTGGTTCCGGTGCCTGCCTTGCAAGCTCAAGGACCTGAGTTCAATCCCCGGTAACCACATATAATGCTGGGCGTGGTGGCTCACTCTTGTAATCCCAGCACTCGGGAGGCAGAGACGGGAGGATTGCTGAGTTCGCGGCGGCTTGCCTGGTCACCATAGTGAGCCTCAGGGCCAGCCTGAACTACAAAGCGAGACCCTGTCTCCAAAAAGCAAAAAATAAAAATAAAAAAAAATTTAAATTTGTGACAATATTTGGCAAAGGATTATTAAATATCTTCAAAGAGATCTTAGTGATTACAAACAGAATTTTCAAAAGGAAACATCTTTGATGTTCAAAAAATCTATTTGAAAGATGAAATATATAGGAATCTTCATTCTATTTGCATAATCACATCTGTTTGTGTCATGTTTTCCAAACAAGACATCTTATTAATAGTAACACATGACACAAAGTAAGAGCCCATATTTATTTTTCAGTATGGCTAATTTTATCTCATTTTTAAGATATATCTTCAGGCATTAGGCTGCAGCTGGCTGGTGACCTCATGGAGAAATATTGAATGGATCTTCATTTGTATAATATAAAAGATAGTGTATTACACAGGACTAATTTATTATTGTGACAAGAAAAGATAAAGCATCTAATAACTGAATGATACCATATGTGGGGTCATTATAAAATATTTAGTATTTTCTACTCCTCATAATAATTATTTTTTTCTTTGTATCACTGGTTTGGTACCTTGTTGTTCAAATCAACAATAAAATTCAATGATTTTTTGAACTTCTGCTAACCTGGAAGCAAAAACCTGGTTGACGGTTCTATGAGAGAAAAGTTATGTGCAGCAGTAGTTTTCCTTTATTTGCAAGTAGCATCAGGCTAGGCACAAATCAGTCAACTCCCAGCTCAATGCTATCCAGACATGAAACTGTTCATGGATAGGAGTATGCTTCTACATATCACTTTTATCTTACATGAAAGATGTTAAGTGATTTCAGTCGTCCTTGAATAACAGTGCAGAATGAAATATCTCTCAGAAAATTTTAAACTCTCAGATGCAGAATTTACCTAGTGTATACATTAGAGAAAGGATTGTTAAAGCATGAAGGTGCAGAAACAATGATATGAGCTACAGAACTCTTTAAATGTTTTATAAAATATTATTTTCACTCATTCCTACCATGATATAAATATTTCTTGTGACTTCTGCATTATGACATCTTGTAGAATCACTTGATAGAGCTATTCACCCAGTATCTTCTTTGGGGAGCTTTACCTGTCAGACATGGTCCCTAGAACTCAAATGACATCCTGATCATCTGGGGACATACATCAGTCTTGAAAAGTGAATTCACAGTAGGAGGGCTTTGTTTTGTCAGATTATAAGATGAAGTGTGAATAACAACAGCAACCTGTGTTCTGTGCTTTAATGATACTGAAGTGCAATGCTTCAAAATTTAAAAAAAAAAAAAACTTCTGTGACCTTACAATTATACCAACATTTATAGGCACACAGTTTTAGAATTGGTAGCCATAACCAGTAAGTTTTATTTCTCTTCTAGGAATACTGTGGCGATTCCCTCAGGATGGTTTCTAAGCATGCCTCTCCCTTCTGCCCTGAACCTCTTCCTAGTAAGCAGGAGCCTGTGAAGTAAAGACACAGATGTTATCAAACACAGAACTGTGTGCTGCCACTTGGAATGCAGTCTGGGAAACTTTGTGGGAAGGAATTCTGTCTAGCCATTTTCCTTGTTTGTTACATTTTTACATTTCAGGCCACAGAAGTTTGTTGTTAGTCCAGTAAAAATAAGGCCTGTGTTAGACTAGAAAAATCCACACAAGGACAGTAAATTCACAGACGTGAGTTATATCACTTTTATTTAATAAAGGAGTGATATCAAGGGTAGAATCCTGAATGTTTACAGAGATGTATGACTAGAATCCTGCAATCGTGACTTCCTTGAAATTGTAGTTCTGTTGAGCGTTTCACTCAGGGAAAAACAGAAATAACCATTATGCTTGCTCAGAATCCAGTCAGAAAAGTGCAACTAACATGTAGGTTTTTAGTCTTGAATTTAAAAACAGCAGTAGTAGCAAGTTTGCTTTTTCTCTCTCTTGATTTGAAAGCTGTTATCATTATTAAATTGTCTTTTGGCACTCAGTTTACATTTTTTTTTTCTTTTTGGAGACAGGGTCCAACTTTGTAGCGCAGGCTGGCCCTGAGCTCACTATGTAGCCCAGGCAAGCCTCGAATTTAGCAATCCTCTTGCCTCTGACTCCCGAGTGCTGGGATTACAAGTTTGAGCCACCAACACCAGTATTCAGTTTAGATTTTTAACCTTTGGAAATAAACATGCATTCTATTATATTTTAATATATTAAGGGACTTAAGTTATATTTTAAACCATTGGTGAAAGAATTGGCATAATGTGATATACCGAGTTATTTAATATTGCTAAGCACAATGTAGTCAGTCCAATAACGCAGCATAGGTGATGGTCCTTCCATAGCAGTGAGCACTCTTCAGACCACATGTGCACACTTCTAGTCTAGAGGGGAAGAGAGTTTTCCATCTACTTCAATCTTGATAGGTAAATCAGAAGAATTTGTTGGACAGGGAACACCAAGATCATCATAATTGTTAGTGTGAATTAACCAGTTGATTTTGTTTTTTAGAAATGAGATTGTATGAATAAATGATGAGAAATGTGCATATATTCATAATAAGCTATACATTTTTTAAAGTTGTTCTACAATCATTAGTTCTACATGTCTGTATCATTCCAGGCCTAAAGAGAATATTTTTAGGATATTCTCAGAGAAATAAATAGATCACAAATATGTAAATACTGCATCTTTTCTCTGGTATGAGAACCTGTAGATGTAAATGAGTTCTAGAATGTATAATAGATTTTGTGAAATAGAAAATATTCAAAGGGAATGTGTAGGGGGACTAATGAGGGAAAATAATAAATATTATTTGAAAGGAAAAAGAAAGCACATGTATATAGGAGGTGGGAGGTTGTAGGGTGAGTACAGATGTGGGTAAAAATAAGAACTAACTCATGTCATATACTGGTACAAATTCCCCAGTGTTGAGTGTGATCGTGAGCTGTATATAAAATGTACCAATAAGGAATAGAATTCAATTTAACAAGGATAATATTTGCATCAACTATCAAGAAGTATATGGTACTGACATGTAAATGTTAAAATGTAATTTAGTTTTACATCCTTTTTATATAATAAGAGTAAAAATAGGGATTATGGAATGAATTATCTACACACACACACACACACACACACACACATATATATATACAGACTAAAAATTATTGCTAAGGTTCTATTTATCTTTCAGCTACAAAGTGTATACCACATGTGTCCACAAAGTGGAGCCTCAAATTATGACTGGCTAGACATATGAAACAAATTGGGTTAACTAGATTAATGGAAGATTCACCTGCCTCATGTTATGTACAGCGTGTACCCAGCTAAATATTCAGATCTTGGCTGTATTGGCTTCCAATCAATTTGAGTTACAATTGGCCCTTGGGAACCAATCAGTCAAGGGTCCACCGTGTGTGTATGTGTGTGTGTGTGTGTGTGTGTGTGTGTATTTGTGTATATTAACCCCCATTAGTCAACTGAACTCCATAACCCCCTACCCTGACAGTATACCGCGGTAATATGTAACATTTTGCTCCTCCAGGCATTAGTGTTCATTCAGAACTGATGTATGGTAATGGGAGAAATATTTGATTATTTCTATTTCCTTATTGCACAGACATCTGAGTAAATAATGATGGTTTCCTTTGGGAAATGCAGATGGAATACCAATGGTATAAATTTTGTTAGTTTATCACAGACCTTCTTCAAGAGAATCTGAGACTTTTTTCATTTTGGATGTTCTGAATCTGCACTAAAATTTACTTTTATACACTTTCTAATTTCCTTAGGCTAATGAATAAAAATTTGTTGTATTCTTTTTTTTCTAAATTGACTGTATTGGTACATTTTATGGATACATTATGATCAGATTCAGCATTGAGAATTTTTACCAGTACATGACACACATGTGTGTGTGTCTTGATTCTCAGTTTTCCCATTCCCCTGCCCTCTTTACAACCCCCAACTCCATCAAATTTTTTCTTTCCCTTTTCTACTTATCCCTACGTCCCTTTTCTCTTTTCCCTTTGAACATCTTCCTATTTCACAGTGCCTATCATACATTTTAGAACTCATTTATACCTGTTTCTCATACCAGAGAAATGATTGCTGTAAAATATTGAATAGCCATTCAACCAATAAACTGTGTTTATATTTCCCAAGGTTGTAATGCTTTTACAATGCACAATAACCTACACTTCGTATTGAATGTTTTTCCTTCTTAGATACTAGAAATGAAGTGTGTACAGAAACTTGTTTGTGTGTGTGTGTGTGTACTGCGTGTATGTATATGTGTGTGTGTATTCCAAGACCATTCAGTCTTAATGACTTGCTAGAAAGTCTTTAACATATTCAAAAATGTTGTAATATTCATGTGTGTGGATTCTTAGAGTAAAGTGACAATATATTCAGTCAGCTAAGGGTAGGTAAAATAAAGTGAATACCAAGAAAATCAGGCACAAGCTTTCATGTGTCCTCCTCCAGGAAAGTCACACACGCATGCTTAATTTCCCAAGGCGTGACATATGACAATATGTGTGAAATGTTGCCAATTCTAGATGCTCACTACAGTCCTTGTGTCGAGGGATTTTACTGGAGTTTGGTCACATGGCCCAGCAGGGCCCATGCAGACTCATATGCCAGCTGTCAGGCAAAAACACATGTTCACCACAAATCACATTTTGGTGATTAACAAATTATCTAAGCAAACTTACCTGAGGCTCACCACCTCAGAACAAAAACATACAACAAGTGGGACATTTTAACAAAGCAAAATTTATTCCAGGCAGAGGCCAGAAGCCCTGAGCTAAATCCCTGGCTCCAGAATTTATTCCCCAGTAGCTAGTTAAGACCCAACCTGAAAAACTGTTCCTTGGGAATGTGTACTTTGAGCCATTCAGAACTGCAATTAACCTGTGCTGCACAGAATAATATCTACTTCTATGGCTGGGTTACAGTCAAGTCTTCTCACTCACTGGCTCATCACCTTGCTTGCCAGTAGAGCAGGAATCCCAAAACCACAGAGCCTTAGACCAGTTTGGTTTTCTACAGCAGGACATGAGAAGCCAGACAGCAGCCATCAGCTGTATTTAAGCAGCTATCCATGGTCCTATTACAGCTTAGGCTTTGGCTTCTATGAGACCATCAGTGCCATTAGATTCCAGTGAGAACAGGAAACCAGCTGTGAGCTGGGCTCTGAGGAATCTTGACTGTGTGCTACTTCTGATAGTTAAATACCTGATCATGTGCGGTGGACTAAGGTAAGAGTGCCAGTGCTGGGAACTAGCTACAAATACACATTAACAAAAGTGAGGAGATTTGATGGTACACAGACTATAGAAATTCGATTGCTTACAGATTCATAAGAAAATGCCATCAAGGAGTGGCAAGTGTCAGTTAAGCGGCAACTGGTGGCAGTTTTACAGTACACATGAGTTGAAATCTCTCCATCCTACACCTACACGTGGTAATCAACTCTAAATCAGTAACTCAAACTTATGTTAGCCCTTATACAGCTCGACTAGTTTTTCATTTACCATCTCTGTCCATCTTCTTTCGTGCACTATGCACTTAGTTACAATTTTGATAAATAATCTAACCTGACAAAAAATTAGCAAAAAATAAACATTATTAGAAAGCTTCACTGCTAAAGGTGAAAGGCTCGATGACAAGACAATAGAAGGGTCCAACAATTCCAAAACAGAAAAAAAGCAGCATTTAAAACATAAGAAAACACAACAAAATGAATATCAAAACTACTTATATTGCACGGGATCATTGCAACAGGGGATGCACATTCTCCAACACTCTTTGTGTGATGTATGACAGGTAGCTGTCCAATGAAACTGTGAAGCCTTCGAAACTGCCTTGCCACATGGAGTTTGAGGGCTCTCCACTGAAAGAGAAGCAGATGGAGTTTTCTAAAAACAAGTGTGAGTAGAGAGAACAGTACCAATTATTGAAGGCCACCACATCATCAGCTGTCTCTGCACGCATCACATCATTTTTAGTGGCGTACCACACTGCTAAAGACGCACTGCTGTACCTTGAGAGACGACTGTGCCTGCTGTAGAAGATATTCCCTCCTGCAGTCAGCACAATAACTAGATGAACTGATGAAGTGCACAGGATACTGAGGTGGGATTTGAGTGTGAGTCCATACACTGTGCCATCCATAGAGAAATATAGGGTAGACAAAAAAAAGTTAGCGTTTTCTAGGTTGTGATTAAAATTATCAAACACTAATGTCATGCCTTTATCTCCCCTCTATCCCTGCAGCTGGATGCAGAACACACATGTCTTTTCTTGTGTCTCGAAGTGAGGCGGCTCTCTAGAGGCAGACTGCCGGTCAGTGATTTGATTTGTGAGAGCTGCCCCAGAGATTACTTTTAGAAAAAACAATTACCAGTGGTGGAAAATTCCAGGGATGTAGAGTAGGTCACAAACTTGTTCGCATTTATGACATATTCAACCTGCTCAATTAAATCAATGTATCACTTTAAGGGAAAACAATCATTGTTTAAGTCAACAGATGAAGTGACTGCACAGAAAGCCAAACTGCAATTATGGCAAAACAAGGGGACGTTGGGAATTCTGCGGTGTTTCCAACATTGAGAGAGATTTTGAAAGACACTGAGCCACGGCCTTGGTTTTCCTAGCTCACGCATGATCACGTGGTGCGCTCCAAGAGAGGCGGAGCATGATTTCCCAACCACTGAAGAACATCGCCCTGGGAAGGAATGGGTCCGACGTTCATTCCTGAAAGAGCCAGATGAGTTCACTCTGTGCCAGAAGAGCATTATCTGCTTGAGATCCTGAATGGCGGTGACCTTATCAGTAAGTCTGGGGCAATTTCAAATTACAAAATATTCTGTGCGAAAGTCAAAATGAAATATCCTGATATAGTCACAAAAAGCACTGAAAGAAACACTTTCCTTTACAATGGCCTATATTTAGAAAAAGGGTTTCCTACTGGGAAGGAAAACAAAATGAGATTGTGGTGCTGTATCAGTGGTATTGTTTTCCTAATTATTTTCTGAGTTCACTTTTAGTCTATAGGAATACTGTTAGTTTTTGTGTATTAATTGTGTACCCTGATACATTGCTACATGTGGCTGTTGTTTCTAGGAGTCTCTTGTGGAATTTGTTGGGTTTTCTATGTAAATAATTATCTGCAAATACTTATAATCTTATTTTTCATTTCTTATGTGTACCCATTTTATTTCTTTCTCTTGCCTGATTCTTCTTGCTAATATTTTGAGGACTATGTTGAACAGAAATGATAACAGCAGAGATTCTTATTTTGTACTCAGTTTTAGAAGGAAAACTTTCCAGTTTTTCCCATTTAATATGATATTGGAAAAAATTTGTCATAAATGACATTTATCAGGTTGAGATAAAGTTTTTTTATATCTATTTCAGTATTTTTGTCCTGAAAAGACAGTGGATTTTTTTTTTTTATTTTTGAGACAGGGTCTTGCTTTGCAGTTCAGCCAGCCCTGAGCTCATTATATAGTCCAGGCAAGCCTGGAACTCAGCAATCCTCCTGTCTCTGCCTCCCGAGTGCTGGGATGACAGGCATGAGCCACCACGCCTGGCACTGTGGTATGTGGTATTGATGGCTGGTGGGAGTGAGCCACCACGCCCAGCATTGTATGTGGTTATTGGGGATCAAACTCAGGACCTTGCCCTTGCAAAGCAGGCGTCGGAACCACTGAGCTAAATCTCCGGCCCAAGACAGTGGATTTTGTCAAAGGCTTTTTCTTCCTCTAATGAAATGATCTCATGATTTCTGTCCTTGGTTCTGTTGCTGTGATAGATTACATTTGATTTGTGTATATTGAACCATACTTGCATCACTCCAATGAAACACACTCGGTCATGATCTGTAATCTTTTAAATGATTAGCTGCATTTTCTTTGACAGTATTTTGTTAAAGATTTTTGCATCCATGTTCTTTGGAAAGATTGTCATGTGAATTCTCCTTTGGATCCTTGAATGATTTTGGGAAGCAGGGTGGTAGGTAGTGGAAGAGAATGAGAATAAAAGAAAATCAAGATGTGTAGTGTACAGACACAAATTCTCAATGTTGAAAGTGACCATGATATATATATATATAAAATGTACCAATAAAATCCATTAAAGAAAAAAGTAATAACTGGGAATATTCTTTCTTTTTAATTTCCATACAGAATTTGAGGAGTATTTCTGTTAGATAGTCCCTAAAGTTTTTCTACAATGCAGCAATTTTTTAGAATTGGGCAATTAATCCATTAGGATATGTTGGTTTTTTTTTTGGTGAGAGTTTTTTTATGAGTTTAATTTCATTGGCTGCAATGGATTGGTCTGGGTTTTTAAATCTTATTTTAGTTTTGAGAGTTCATATCTATCTAGGAGTCTATTCATTTACTTAGTATACAGGCTTACTAAGTAGTTGTTAATAAAATTGGATTTTAGTGGTATCTTTTTTTAATTGAATTCTTCATTGGTACAATTTATATACATCTAACAATCACCTATAACATAGGGGAATCTGTACCAGTATATGACACAAGTTAATTGTCATTTTTACCCATATCCCAACCAGCCCACACCTCCCCACCCCCTATAAACATGCTCTTTTATTTTCTTTCAGAATCATATTTATTCCTTCCCCTCATTAAATTCCCACACCAAATTTCCTATGGAAATTTCCCATTCTGCAAAAACTGTCATACATTCTAGAGCTCATTTGCCTCTACAGGTGCTCATATCAAAGAGAAGATCTGCTTTTGCCTATCTGTGAGCTACTTATTTCACTTATTAGTGTATCCTCCAGGTGTTTCCATTTGCACATAAATGAATCAATCTTGTCATTCTTTATGGCAGAATAATACTCCATTTTATAAAACACACACACACACACACCCATCTTCTTCATCCACTCTCCAGTTGATGGGCATTTGGGTTGTTTCCAAGACTGAGCTATCACAAAATGAGCTGCTATGAACAAGGGTGTACATCTGTCTTTCCAATGTGATTTTTAAAATTCTTTTGGGTATATTCCTAGCAGGGGGATAGCAGGGTCAAATGGGACCCCTAGTCCTAGCTTTCTGAGAAATCTCCACATGGATCTCCACAATGGTTGCACAAGTCTGCAATCCCACCAACAGTAGAGAAGGGTTCCTTTCTCCTCACAGCCATGCCAGCATTTATTGTTGGTTGATTTTGTGATAGCGGCCATTCTTTGTGGAGTGAGATGAAATCTCAGTGTTGTTTTCATTTGCATCTCTCGAATGAACAGTGATGTTGAACATTTCTTCATATGTTTCTTAGCTGTTTGACTTCTGCCTGTGAGAAGTGTCTATTCACTTCAGATGCCCATTTTTGAATTGGGTCCTTAAACTTGGGGAGGCTGATCTGTTTAAGTTCTTTAATATTGTAGATAATAGCCCTTTGTCTGATACACAGCTAGTAAAGATTTTTTCCCATGTTGTTGGTTGTCTTTTAGCAGTGCCAGTGACTTCTTTTGCTGTGCAGAAGCTTTTCAGTAGGATGAGATCCTATTTGTTGATTTTTTCTGCTAGTTCTTGTGCTATAGAGGTTTTATTCATAAAGTTTCTGCCTAAGCCAATCTCTCCAAGAGATTTACCTAACCTGTTTTCCAGCAGGCTTATTTTTTCTGTTTTAATGGTTAAGTCTTGTATCCACTGTGAATTTAGTTTTTTGCACAATGAAAGAGATAGGTCTAGCTTTAGTTTTTGCCAGAATAAAGCCCAGTTTTTCCAGCACCATTTGTTAAAGAAGCTGTCATTCCTCTATTGAGGATGTTTGGTTCCTTTGTCAAAGTTAAGGGGCTTAGTGTATCTGGGGTTTTCTGGATCTTCTAATCTATTCCACTGGTCCTTGGGTCTGTTACATTGCCAGTACCATACAGTTTTTATCACAGTGGCTTTATAGTAGAGTTTTAAATTCAGGATTGTAATACCCCCTGCCATGTCGTGGTTGCTTAGAATTGCTTTCACTATTCTAGGTTTCTTGTGGTTCCAGATGAATTTTTGTATTATTTGCTCTAGCTCTATGAAGTACAGTGTTGGAATTTCAATTGGAATTGCATTGAATCTGTATAGTAGGTGTGGGAGTATACCCTTTTGGATGATGTTGGATCTCCCTAGCCAGGAACAAGGGATGTCTTTCCACTTTCTGATCTCCTTTTCTATCTCATTTTTCAGAGTCCTGTAGTTTTCACTTCCTTTGTTAGGTTGATTCCTAGATATTTCATTTTTCTGGGCACTACTATGAAAGGGATTGCCTCCCCAATTTCTCTTCCAGTGAGTCTGTTGTTTGTGTAGACAAAGGCTGTTGATTTTTGATCACTGACCTTGTATCCAGCAACACTATTAAGTTTGGTAATTAAGTCTAGCAGTCTTTTGGTTGAGTTTCTAGGATCCTCTAGATAGAGTATCATATCATCAGCAAATAATGCCAGTTTAACTTCTTCCTTTGCTATCTTTATTCCTTTTATATCTTTGTCCTGCCTGAATGCTATGGCTAATGTTTCCAGCACTATATTGAACAAGAATGGTGAAAAAGGGCATCCTTGTCTAGTTCCTGATCTTAGTGTAAAAGGTTTCATTTTTTGCCCATTAAGTATGATGCTGGCTGTTTTGTTTCTCATAAATAGCTTGTATTAAATTGAGATAAAGTCCATCGATTCCGATTCTCTGTAGGGTTTTGATCATAAATGGGTGTTGGATTTTGTCAAAAGTGTTTTCTGCTTTTATTGAGATAATCATATGCTTTATGCCCTTGGGTCTGTTAATATAGTGTATGACATTGATTGATTTACATATGTTGAACCAGCCTTGTAACTCTGGGATTAATCCGACTTGATCAGGGTGTATGATTTTCTTGATAACTCTGTATTCTGTTTGCCAGTATTTTATTGAGGATTTTTGTGTCAATGTTCATTAAAGAGATTGGCCTGCAATTTTCTTCTTTGGTGGTATCTTTCCCTGCCTTTGGAATCAAGGTGATGGTTCCTTCAAGGAATGATTTGGGGAGTACTGCTTCCCTTTCGACGTCATTAAAAAGATCGAGAAGTACTGGCATTAACTCTTCTTTAAAAGTTTTGTAGAATTCAGGAGTGAAGCCATCAGAGCCAGGGCCTTTCATTGTTGGTAGGTTTTTTATTACATTTTCAGTTTCCCAGATTGATATCGGTTGTTTCACATTTTTATATCCTGTTCGTTCAGCTTTGGAAGTTCATATGTGTCTAGGAATCTGGCCATTTCTTCTAGGTTTTCCATCTTCTTGGAGTACAGATTTGCAAAATATGTGTTATTATCCTTTGGACTTCCTCTGGGTCTGTGGTGATTTCCCCATTTTCATTCCTTATAGCATGGATTTCAACCTTTTCCTTCCTTTGTTTGATAAGGTTGGCTAAGGGTCTGTCGATTTTATTTATCCTTTCAAAGAAGCAACTCTTCAATTCATTGATTCTTCATATTGTTCTCTTTGTCTCCATTACATTATTTTCTGCTCTGATCCTTATAATTTCCTCTCTAGTATGTGCTTTGGGTTTGTTTTGCTCCTCTTTTTCTAATTGTCTGAGGTCCATCATTAGATTGTTTATTTCAGTGTGCTCTATTTTCCGAGTGTATGCATTCACTGCTATGAATTTCCATCGCAGAACTGCTTTCATTGTGTCCCATAAATTCCTGTATGTTGTGCTGGGGTTGTCATTTAGTTGAAGAAACTGTTTAATTTCTTCTTTAATTTCTTTGTGGCCCATTGGTTGCTCGAGTGTTGTTCAATTTCCATGTGTTTGTGAGGATCTTGGGATTTATTTTGCTATTCAGCTCCAGTTTCAAGGCACTATGGTCTGATAGTATGCAGGGGATAACTTTGATTCCTTTGCATCTACTTAAGCTTGTTCTATGGACTAGAATGTGATCTATTTTGGAGAATGATCCATGAACAGCTGAGAAGAAGGTATATTCTGGCTTTGTAAGGTGAAAAATTCTGTAGGCACCTAATAAGTCCATTTGCTCAAAAGTTTGATTTAGCTCAAGTATTTCCTTACTGATTCTGTGTCCAGCTGATCTGTCAATTTGTGACAGTGGAGTATTGAAGTCCCCTACTGCTATTGTATTCATGGTTTACTGGCTTTTCATGCCCAGTAACATTTGTTTTATATAGTTGCATGCATTAGAGTTTGGTGCATAAATATTTATGTGTTATTTCTTTCTCTTGGATAGTTCCCTGTACAAGAATATAGTGACCTTCTTTATCTCTTTTAATCAGTTTGGGTTTGAAATCTATTTTGTCTGCAAACAAGATAGCCACTCCTGCTTTTTTGCAGTTTCCTGTGGCATGGAGGATTGTTTTCCAAGCTTTTATTTTCAGTCTATGGGTTTCCTTCTGAATTAAGTGTGTTTCCTGTATGCAGCGATTGTAGGATCTTGCTTCTTGATTTGATCTGCTAATCTGTGTCTTTTAATAGGCCCACTGAGTCCATTGACATTAATGGTTATGACTGATATGGGCATATTCAGAACTGCCATGTTTCCCTGTTCTTGGTTATTTTCTTCTTTGCTTTTCCTCTTTTACATTTAGTTTCTTGTTTCCCCAATGTATTCACTCTCCTGGGTCTCGTGGGTATGGAATTTTCTGTATTTTTTTCCAAGATGTTCTTTAGAATGTATTGGAGTGCAGGTTTCATATTTGTGAAGTTTTTCAGGTGTTCTTTATCATGTAAGTATCTTATTTCCCTGTCTATTCTGAAAGATAGTTTTGCAGGATACAACAGTCTAGGTTGGAGGTTATTTTCCTGCAATGCTTGTAACACTTCCCTCCGTGCTCTCCTTGCATTGAGTGTTTGTGTTGAAAAGTCTGCTGTGATCCTAATGTGCTTCCCTTTGTAGGTGATTTTCTTCCTTTCTTTCACTACTTTCAGTATTTCATTCTTTTGTTGTGCATCTGGAACCTTCTAATTATATGTCTAGGTGTAGATATTTTTATGTCACAGCGTTTTGGAGTCCTATAGGCCTCATTTATCTGTATATCCATGGTTTTTTTTTTTTCTGTGAAGTTTTTTGTTGTTATCTCTGACAACAGCTTTTTTAAATGTCTTTTGCACTGTCTCCTGCTTCCTCAGTGACTCCAATCAGTCTTATATTATTTTTCTTTGAGTCATCTAGAAGCTGGTAGATTGATTTCTCATGGTCTCTTGCCCTTTTCCATAGATTATATCTTTCCTGCTCATTGGTTGCTATGCTGTCCTCTAGGTCTGAGATTCAGTTCTCTGCTTCATTCATCCTACTTCGCAAGCTTTTGTTCTCCTTCACTCCCTGGAGCTCTGCCTGAAGCTGTTTAAAAGGTTCCATTGCTTCTACTATCTTGGATTCTACCATCTCACTGATCTCTTCTTTAACGAAGTCTTTCACTGTGGACAGTATCTCTGTTTTGATCTCAGAGATGAGTTCTGATTTCCATTTTACTAGATCTGCTTTAGTTACCCTCTCAAAGAGTCCTGGTGTTTGAGTTTCAATTTGCCCTATTTTCCTTTTCTCTGAATTTCCCTGTGGTGGTGATCTTTGTGTCTGGGTTTTGTATATTTTCTCATTTCTACTCTTTTGTTGTTGCTAATGCTATTTGTTTAATTCTATGCCTGATGACACGGCAATGTTTGTTGCAGGTCTCTTTCTTTCTGCTATCTGGGGCCCTTTGGATGTGGCACCTTCCTTGGGTGTCCTCTTTGAATCTGTAATGACCCTTGAGAGTTCTTAGTTCTGATACATCATGAGAGGTATTTGAGCAGAACAATCACATCATCTTTGTTACCATAATATAATCAGTGCCGATATCAGCATTAAAGACAGTAAATAAAATGAAAAGTTTTGTTAATTTCTATTCTGAAGACTTTGAGCTCATGAGTTACCTCTATGTCCATATGCCAAAATTTAGAATTAATCAGCAGTGTATATACAACATGTAAATCGTAAATGTACCCCCAGAACCATTTGGTGATAAAAGGTCACTGGGGAATCAGTGAGGTAGGGAGACAGGAGGAGAATGAAATAGAGTTACCAGATATATGAAGACCACCTAGACTCGAGCACCTCATATATGCCAGAGGGTAATAGAGGATAAAAGGGTGTATATAAAACAGTACCAAATGTATGCTGTAAGACCGCTGGAGACTTTGCACATCTTCTTCTAATAGTATAGGAGAAGAAATAGGGCAGCCTAAGAGTCTTACCTCTGGGTATTGCTTCTGACAGGATGATAGGAGAGGGTGTGGGGACAAGAGGTGAATAGAGGGATCTAGGAGCAGATGGCAAAACAGAAGCTAGATTCCCTAATTTTTTTTTTTATCTTGCCTAGTCTCTGGGCACGGCTCTGGTGTGGATGGACACAGGAAATGGCTTGGGCTCCTCTAAGGCCTGGGTCCTCACAACGCAGCTCTGGGGTGAGGTGGGGACCGGCCAGCAGGCCTCAATCCTCCGCGGTGGAAATGGTGCCTGGGGTCTGTACCTGAGTCTTCACTACCAGGCTCTGGGGTGGAGCAGAGTCCAATCAGCAGGCCTCAGTCCTCCACACCAGGAATGCAATCAATGTGACATTATTTTAAGGATATTTTTATTTTTCAACTTAATGTGAGATCAGCTTATATATTTTTCTCATTATAATGTTCATAATATCTTATTATCCCAGTATTTAGTCTCTTTTGAACATTATATCATCCATTCATTATTTCTCATAAGTTGTAGGTGTAAGAAAATCAAATGAGTCTTGTATTCACAAACTTGTATTGAGATAATATTCCTTACTATTAACCTTAGAGAGCAATTTCTTCTCATTCATTTTATAGCCAGACATTACTTCTTCTGTAGTTTTATAATATGTTTTTCTTTCACTAATATACTATGTGGTTTTGAGACCTCTCTCACTTCACAAGCAACATAACTCTCATTGCAATTTCTATGACAGTATAAAGGGCATGCGAAATAAAGATGACTACTTCCTTTTTTCTGTTTTTTTAAAATAAATTTTATTATGTGTGTCCATAGCAGTGGGAAACCCATTTATATTTATGATATCTGAGTTAGATATTTACTTTCCATAAAGCATGTTTTTTAAAAGTTGAGATAGAACTGAAATTTGAGGCAGAGACATTTTCATTGCAGTCAAGAATCACTTCTAAAAATAAAGCACAGCTGGGTGTGGTGGCTCATGCCTGTAATCCCAGCACTCGGGAGGCAGAGGCAGGAGGAGTGCTGAGTTTGAGGCTTGCCTGGGCTATATAGTGAGCTCAGGGCCAGCTTGAACTACAAAGTGAGACCCTGTCTCAAAAAAAATAAAATAAAATAAAATAAAATAAAATAAAATAAAATAAAACAAAACAAAACAAAATAAAGCACAAATGCTTTATACTTACCTCCATAAAAACTCACAGATTTAAACATTAATTTAAGACCTCTTATCATGTCTATAGTAAAAGTGACTTATGTATTTGGTTTTAACTAACAATGTGTCCTTAGTTTAACTGACCTTTAAGAACTCTGGCAGTGGACTTCATTTTATTGAAGTGGAATATTGAAATTATTCTTACTCTACACCTCAAGGAAAGTATGACAGAAAAAGAATCAACCAAGCAACGAGGACACCTGATTAGCTTTTCATCTTTATCAGTAAATGTTGTGAGACATCAGACAAGTTTTTTTTAATCTCAGTGAACACTGCTTCCATGCAAAGAAAGGAACTTCAAATGCCTATCTCCAAATTCCACCATATTAACAATCCTGAGATACTGTGGTGATTAGACACAAAGTACTGAAGTGTTACTGGATAGCTTAAAACTGGAAGTTTAACCTTTATCCTAAAAACACATTTGATGTTGAAATTAGCTGATTTATTTTTGAAAGAGCTCAGCTTTGATCTAGTCCATAAATTCAAAACATCACAACGTGCTTTAAATACAACTTAAACACGAAGTGACAGTCTGAAGGGGGGATTCTTGGTAAACTTACCTTTCCTTCTTTAAAAGAGCTTATATTGCAGTTTTATCCTTAATTAGCTGGAGAGTCAATGTCTTTTGTTCATTTTATCATAAACTTTCCACAAAACTTCAACTATTAGTTGTATTATAGTATTATATATATATATATGCACTATAGTATTATAGTTAATAATTCAACTTTATCTCATTTTTAAGATATTTATTGAAAAATATTTTAGTGTTTATTTAAATGATTTAGAACACAGTTGGAAATATTTTGTTTGATATCATTATCATTGTATGATAAACATGGCTTGAATGAATTTTTTCTTTCAATTTTTTAAAAATGTTTTAAAATTTTTTCTTTAATTGATAGAAATCCTAAAAATACAAAATTTAATGGCCAAAATTCAAATTCATTGTCAACATACATTTTATTTCCCTGCCAGTTGACAGTGTCTGATATTTTTATTTCCTTTCTGTAGACAGTGAAGACACATATTTATATATTGAACTTAATGTCAGTAATTTAATTAAAATATATAATGTGCCAAATAATCAGTTGAAAACATTGATCTAAGAATTAGAAATAAGAAATAGTTATTAGAAATTGCCCAAATCCTGGAACAAGTTGAATTATTGTAGGGTCTAGATGAAGGTGAAAAATACAGAATTATGAAAAGCAAATGGTGATAAAAATGACAGAAAATACTAAAAATCAATAAATAATTTTGGCTTTTTTAAAGTACGTCTTCAAATGAATTATTGAATTATTTATTGAATAAACAGCAGAGAACAATACATATTCCTTTATCTTTATCATTACTATTTTCATTAAAAATGTTGAGTATTTTCACTAATTGAAATAAGAAAGGAATATATGGCTTGCTATTTTCTCTGAGTATCAAAGTATATCAAATATCCAGAGGAAAACATAACTGAATAAAGCATTTTGTTGGCAAAGAAAGTTGTAAAAGCTAAAGTGAGAGATTTTCTTGTTTCATTCTTTTTTCCTCAGACCTTTGATGAGTATATAATTTAGTGTTAGTTTTGTTCACAAGCCATACCGATGAGTTAAATATAAGTTAACTTCAGGGTGGTTGAATGATCTGTCATGGATACTAAACAATCTTACTTCTCCTTTCTCAGGAATGTAGACAGAGGTTCATTCAACACTATCAGTTCTTGTCTTCTTTATTTGATTTTCATGAGAATGATGGTAAAGAAGAAAAGAAGATAAGGATGCTATGATATATTTCATGATGGCACAGGGCACAGAGCAAATTAGTGACACATTGATCTATTTTCCTTTGACTCCTGTCTTCCAGACTCTAAGTGGAATATAACTTGAATTGAACTCATTAAATGTTTGGAAGAAATACATTCAAAAGAAAATAATTTATGCACCCAAATAAGGTAAATGAGTTAAAAATCTAAACATATATTTGCAACAACATTTAACATAAAATATTTTTTAATAACTACATAACAAAGACTTCTGGACATAGGAGATTTTCTATGTCAGTTGTAGCTCATTTACATCAATTAATTTTGTTTGATAATTTACATGTTTTTGTAATTAGTATAAATTTGTACTTATAAATATTTAAAATTCGTTTCATAAGATATTATAAGTTGCATTGTACAGGTACCTGATTATTGTATGAAATAACTGCTGAGAAAATAACTGTACAGCTTGGAGTTTGAAAACAAGACATCATTTTGATTTACAATACAGCAAAGTAAATATATATTTTTTCATTTAGTAGCAGAGTGAGAGTTTCAGAACTCAAAAACCAGGAAATATCCTTGTGAATTTTAAGTAGCTGAGGTAATTCTAATTTAAATAACTAGTTTAAATAACTAATTTAATTAACCAACCTAATTCTAATTTAAATAACTATTACAATGAATTAATAGGAAATAGTTCATTTTTCCTTTTTCTCCTTTATTTTTCTTGTTCGTACATTTGGGATTTTATACACTTTCATATGATATAATCAATTTTACTAGCTTGTGGTTGAATCAAAGTTTCTGAAGCAAATCTCAAAGAACAGAGATAATTGTAAACAGTCAGGTATGAAATTTCACAACATAAATGTATTAACGTGTTCAAATTTAGAACTGTTTGCAATCCCTCCTCAGGAGCAATGAATGAGACGCCTCAGATTACACTGGTGAAAGGAATTTAAGAAATGTGACAAAACAAGACAGAAAAGGGGGAGAGAAAGATCCCTAAGAAGCTGTAGTAAGAGAACACAATACTAGAAAGAATTAATCTGCATTGTCTTATCCATCATATATGCCAAAATAACATAGCCTATGAAAGGCTACTGTTAACACAGGATAAGTTGAAGACTGATGATAATTAGACAAGCTTTATTCCATATATCAGTCTGGGTCTTTTCCTTCTTGCTAGTAATAAACATAAGGAGTGACTGATTTAATGACAGGCAGGATTTCCTGCTGAGCCAGGAAGATGATGAGATTAAAGTAAAAGTGTTAACCAGGAGAAATATTCAAAACAGCTAGCATTAATTATTTTTTCTGGATTAAGGACAATTGTATTTTTAAGGTCATCAGGGAAAGCAGAAACAGTATTTATTACTTCATTGAGTTACTTACCAAACCATATAGAATATTTGACTTTTCCCCCAGAAATAATGAATTCATCTTTCATCTGGGTTTTGCTGAGATAAGCACTCTCACAAGAAAAGACTAAAAAGGTACCCTTGGGGTATTCCATCCAGCCCTGCCTGTGAATTCTTTCAGGTAGATGGAGTAGCCAGTATGATACATACTGGTGTGTTAAAAAGAAAGATGACAGATAAAAAATGTTTAATGAAAATGCTAAAAAACTTGTCATTCTATTGTTATTGTAAGACAAATTGTTCATATCACCATTAACCCTAACTCTACTAAATTTCACCACAGGAGCCCTCACTCTGCATTCTTGACTTTTTCCTGTGAGACAGTATAAAAGAAGGATTTTACAGCAAGCTTGTAAAATGTGAGGTCCTGTAGTTTGTAAGTTATGATGCATATACATATATTTTGAGTACAATTTTTTTCAGCTGAAAAGATGTATTTACTTGATATTTCATTTTACAACTAACGTTTACCTCTTACACAAGTTGACCCAAGAAACAAGAGAGTATAAGTTAAATAAATAGAAACCATCTATTTACATGTGGTTATAGTCGATGTCTAAAAATTGTTTGAATTCAAACATTGCCCCTAGAAAGTAACATTGATAAGATTCACCTGGAATCCCACAAATGCCAAAAGAGGACCCATGTTTGGTTTTTATAGTTTATAGTGTATGTTCTCACAAGTGAAACTTCAATTTATCTATTTAGTAAGATGATAAATGATCCTAGGGATATGTGGCTCACAAAAATTTAACTAATTTATTTAATGTCACAAGGTTAATTAGTGTAAAAGATGACACCAGATTTCCTCTTTGGTCTCCATTATATTATCCATGGGACTTTACAAAAGAGAAGCACAAGGCAAAACTAAAGACTGATTAAAGAAACAAAAGTGGATTTTTTTTTCACTTTTGGAAGAATAGGGGATGATGACATTTGTTTACAATTATTACTAACTTGGCTGATATGTGTAACTGTCCTTGACCTCTTATGTCAACATTAGCACTACCCTGCACTTGATTAGTCATTTATTTATTACTTTTTCCTTCATGGTCACAAATAGCACATCATGTAAAGGGAACAGTAAACATTTACGTGACCAAGTTGTATTTTGTACTTGCAAAATCTCATATTTTAACACACCAGTTGAATGAAAGCAAATCTTGACAGTGAGCCTCCCATACTGATGAACTGTCTGTTAGCTGAGTATGGTTTGAATCACTTAGTGCTCCTGATTCCTGTCACTCTAGGAGTCCACTAGGTGGTATGGGCCATGTTAAACTGTCAAGTATATTGAATAAACAGTAGATATGAAATACAAAATATGTATTTTCTATCTGCAAATAAAACTGAACACATGCTAAAATATGGAACGTATTTTGCCTGACACAAGACTCTCTTCCTGTTTTATCATACTGTGCATATTTGAAATACATCTTAAGGAATTAGAATGTTGTTACACAGTATTCCAACACACTGCATGGCTATACATTATTTTTAGTATCCTACAGGATATAAGCTATATTTAAAAACATGCCCTTGAGTATATTTTATTTTCATATAAACTTCTGTAGACTGTTACAATCCAACTTGCTACTTTCTACAGAATGCACGTTAGATGAAAACAGAATTGTCCTCCTATGAAGTATCACAGCAAAGTTCTTGATATGATGTGTGATGAGTTGGTTTTTATTGAATCATTACTGAATAGAGAGACAGTGTTCCTGTAGTACCATCACATGGGATTCAGGTACATGCAACAGGATGTCTGGCCATGGGGTGAGTGGAAGGGCAAAGTGTATGTTCTCTCTTTCACTGGGGGGATGTTTCTCCCACCAAGGCCCTTAACACTCACAAACTGCTTTTCCCTACAGGTTGGTGTCCATTAATCTTCCCACCTCCTGCCTGGCTGAGTCAGCATTTACAGACTTCGGAAATGCACAGGGCTCTTTCATTGCTAGACTGTTATATCTTGTATAAGAGGCAAACACAGCACAGTAGGATATGATCAGGATTTGTGCATTTACTATTCAAAATGACATTAACACTTTCATTCAAAATAAATAGTTTCATGAGGACAATTATTATAATAACCCAGATCATCTGGAAAGTGACAGTGATACAACTACCCCTCGATATTAAAATTTCAGTTCAGCAAAAAAGAAGCACAAGTAAGTAAAGACATTCTTTTATTCTTCTATTGTAAAATAAATTCTTCCTAATTAAATAATCATTTTCAAATAGGTTCAATTCATTCAGTTTATGAATACTTGGAAATGTCTATGCATTTTGCTATCAATAAATTTCTTTTCTCTTGGTGCTTTCTTTTTTCTGGATAGGGAAACCTCCAGGATATCCTTTAATGTAATTGAAGGGGAAAAATCGTGATAAATTATTTATTTTGCCTTGATGTACAAAACACACATTTTTAGAAAAATGACTGATTTTATGATAAGTAAAATCCAAATATTTCAGATATACTTGAACATATTTGAAAAGATTAAGGTATTTAAATGATACTTCTCTCAAGTTATCAAATAATAAGTGTTTTATTAGGTAATTCTTGATTCATGCCTATAATTTAATAGAGTATGCTACAATTTTGATTATAAGCTTGACTACTAAATATAACAGACATGAAAGATTTAGAGTACATCATATTGCAGTCAGGGCACTTATAGATATATTCTAATTTATTTTCTTTATAACAGGTACTGCACCTCTAAAAGGAGTTTTTTTTTATAGCTTCCAGTCTATTCTCCTTGACTGAATAGATTTCTTAGTTTAATTTTAAACATCTTGATGACAGGTACCCTACCTTATTCTATTGTTTATATATATAGTGTTGTTGCACAAATGTGCTTCACTCATGTTTACTGAAACCAATGATAGGAAAATGTTCTCTGGCTAGACCATTATAAATGCAGTCACTCTTTCCTCAGATATAATTAATGTCTTCAGTCATTGCAAAACTTTAGTAGAAGGAAATTGTGCAAGGTACTTGGATACAATGTAGACTAGAAGGCTTTAGATGCAATTCTGTGTAGTAACTGAACCAGTAACAAATGATATCATGATATTGACACAGGTGTTTTTTCTGGGTGAGATTTTTAAAATGCTCTTTTCAATGATAATACCACTCTGTTCTCCATTGTTCACCACTGTGTTTTATCATAAAGCTCATTTTTAGCATGATTTTCTCTTAATGCTATCTCCTCTTTCTGGTATTCTTCCTATGTCTGTGTTCTCGCATGAAACAAAGAGGATAGTCTCTGAGCCTAATGCACAGCAGATCGACAATTGGTAATAATGGAAACCCAGCACTAATTACCGTGTCTCATTTTCATGAGAAATTTTGAAACTTGGACACTAAAATATCTGTGGCATTTTCTCCCAACAAATTGCCTGCCTGACAGGAGGGTGTGACTGCTCATCATCTGTGATAGTTTGTAAACTGATATTTGTTCAGCTATGAAGACGAGAAATATTGCCTCAGAGAATTACCTTCCTAGTGGTAATTATAAGCATTAACAGCTCGGGAAAAGGAAGATGTCTATTTGCTGTTTCATGAGTAAAGTTGTGAATGATCATCACCCTACCCCTCTGCTCATTCATTCGTCACTGATTATAAGAGCAAGAGAAAACGCTGAGCAAAGAAGACAAACACCTATAGTTTTTTTTCAGTCGGCTTCTGAGTTATTTCTAAGATGAAGTGATATTCTAAGATATAATCTTCTTGGGTAGAGACGACAAAAAATTTAAAGGATGGAGACCTTGTTAGAATGGGAAAAAAGTGTCAGTCAAGAATTTATCAGGAAAATAATTTTAGTTCACATTTTCTAGGGTCAAAAATTTGTAGCACCTGGAACTTTGGTTTATGTCTCCATGTTGGCCTGCCAGTTTCCCTCCTGAATTAAGAACTGGTTTCAGACAGTGTCTTCCTCTTTGTCCTACTTGATTCAGCTTCTCTTGCTGGCAACATTTCCTGCACTGAGAAACAGAGCACACCCTGAATTTTTCTGTGCTTCTTCATAGCCATCAAGTGACAGTTTGGAGCCCCCTCTTGGAGAAGAAGAGTATTAGAGTGTTAGCTAAGGTACAACTAAAAGCGAGGACTGATGATTAGAGAGCTTTTCATCTGGTTTATATAGCTCAGAGTTCACTACCATCATCAACACTGATCACTTCAGAGTTTTGTAGTTCTGTTCTGCGTTAACCCTCTCAGACCCCTATGGCCTCTGAGAGACCTGACCCCTACTTTGAGACACATTGAACTGGAAATAATAACTCCCATATGGGAGAAGAATACTCCAGCTTCAAGAGCTTATCAAGCTTTGTTTTTTCTATGACCACTAAGAAAAGGAGTGTGTATTGGAAGCAATTCTCTCAGCTTATGGCTATTTTCATAGGGGTTCTATATTTAATAAAGGTTAAATCCATTGAAGTAGTGAGTCAAAGGCACTTTTCATGGACCACAATTTCATCTACTTTAGAAGCCTGCCTCTCCCACTTTCCCCATGTCTGCTCAAATCAGGAAAGGGGAGGCACTGGCTTTGTTTCACAGGCAAATGACCCTTTCCCTAAGAATATGAATAAGTATTTCCCATCCAAACTTATGCATCACTCTTATATGTTTCTCTCCTCCACACAAAAGACAGCTTTCTGAGTAATTGCACGACTTAATTAGCCAGTGCTCACACAAAGCCTTGCTTTGTTCACCTATCAACAAGCTGCTTTCATCCATAGTTCTCTGACACTGAAGACTATTCTTTTTCTAAGTTTTACACAGACTACTATTTTCTGCTTCAGAGTCCAATGATATAAGAACTCTGCTTTCGAGCCCCCAGTGTCTTTCTTTGCTTCAATCCCACTACAGATAACTCCTTGGAGGACTGCTGGTGATCTGATCACCTGCCCAGTTTGGTAATTCCTAGTCTTTAATAAGATGCAAAAAGAGTTTTGGAAAGCAAGGATGCTGTAGTGATAAAGGACCATGAAAAGAACTGACTTTCTTCCAGTTCTATCTTTTCATTTTTATGTAGGAACCATAGAACCAGCAGGAAAGGGCAGGGAATTACAGTCACCTGAGAAAATCAGAAAAGGTAACACTGTAAATACATAATCTATACATTCTTTATTCAAAAAACACATTGTATATAATTTTTAGCTTAAAAGAAAGGTTCAGATTACTGATTCATTTGTGGCAATCACATTCTGGAAATTACCCATTACTATTCCTGCTGAAATTATCTCCTCTTTGTGCTCTCTTTAGGTAAAATCTACTGTATCATTTCATGACAGGTGTTAAATTGGCTTTTAAAAGTCTGAGATTGTTATATTGTTTTCTGAATAATAGGTAAAGATTTTTTTTTAACTTTTGAGTTTAATGTCTGTAGGCTCAAATTTGTGGTGATTTTTTATCTCTAAAAAGATTTTCTTTTAATTTCACATTTTCTATTAATAAAGAGAAAATTCTTACTGCTAGGTACATAATGACCCTTCCAGAAAATGCATTTAATATCATGATTATTTTTTATCACATAATAAGTGATATTCAGAATTTATACCCTAAAAGTTATGAGTGGTATCTGGAAAGCTGATTATATATAATATCCATATGGGTACACTGTATATCAAATAAAATGCCTTATAAATCATTTATCATCTCTACAAAATTTCTGTTAAATCTATTAAATACAAGTATCAATTTACATTACCCTTGAATTTGAATGATAATGCATAATATAGATAAAGGTATTTAAAATTATAAATATTTTATAACAAATTTTTACTTAATACTCTTGAAGTATCATCAAGGAGTACTATACACCAATCAGTAAAGTATTACTTGTATTAGGAAAGAAAAATATGTTAAAACTTCAAATGTCATTGATTTAATTTCATTTCTGATGGTTTCATAGTCATTAAACTAGAAAGGGTTTATTTTTGTTGTTAATAAAATTAACCAGGTTTGAGTATGTATGCCTTCATTTGTATTTTTCTAGTATATTTCTCAGATCTGGTTACATGAATGTACTTTTCTTTCTGTGATGAAAATGCCTAGTAAGTTCTCCCCAATTAACTGATCTGAGAAATTTAAGTTTTAGAGAGTATCTTGAGAACTCACATTCACACCAGAAATCACTACTGGAGTCCGAAAGTTCTCTGTAGCTTCCAGTACATTCAGCAGCAGTTCTGTCAAATACTTGTTTTTAAAAATCCTGTTACAATTTTTTCAGTGGAAGAATTATTTTTATAGTTTCCAGATGTTTGTTCATTTTCATTGTAGTACCTCATCAATTCCTTGTGTGCTGCATATCTCTTCACTTTCTCTCTACCATAACTACAAGAACTATATTTCTCTTTTTGCCATGATTTTGCCAGTAAGGAAATATTTTTTCAGTCAGATGGAAGTCGTTCCCTTGATATGTAAATATTTCTGAAAAGACACATTTTGTTTGCTAATTAACTTATTTGTACAAACAACTGGCATTATTTAATTGCCACTTGAATATATTTGATTTCTTTTACAATCTGGCCTATAATATAAATTCTATTCTCTAAAGTGACTCGATGTGCATGTTGTTCTAATTTATTTTGTAAATTGTTAAGAAATAATTAATTGAAACATGACTAAATTAATTTTCCTATCCTAAAAATAATAGGATATTCACCACACAGCTATACTCAAAGTGTTTTGTATTTATTATCACTAATTTTTCTATCAAGATATAATCATTTGTCAACAGACTCATGGTGATTATTAGTTCCATATATAAATTTGCTTAGACTCTTTAATTTCATATATAATCAATAATAAACCATTTTCGGTATCAACAGTGGTGAGTACTGTATTATATAGAGAGAGAACACAGTAATATTCCTGATAGTGAAAGGTCTGTGCTACAGTATAACCAATAGAGTGTAAGAAACAATGTCAGGAAGTTGCTCAAACATACCTATAATAATAAGGTTATGCCTTTAGCTTAAGGAAAGTTTATGTTATGTTCAATAATACAATAAGCTGGGCTGGAGGGTTATCTCAGTGGTTTCGTCACCTGCCTCACAAGTGCAAGGTCCTGAGTTCGATCCCCGGTAACCACATACAATGCTGGGCGTGGAGACTCATGCCCACCAGCAATCAATGCCACATGCCACAGTGCCAGGCATGGTGGCTCACGCCTGTAATCCCAGCACTCGGGAGGCAGAGACAGGAGGAATGCTGAGTTCAAGGCTTGCTTGGGCTACATAGTGAGCTCAGAGCCAGCCTGAACTACAAAGCGAGACCCTGTCTAAAAAAAAAAAAATGATAATAATAATAATAATACAATAAGCAGAATAAAAGCTTCAGAAAAATATATTAAGGGAAGGATAAATTGTGCTTATACAATATTTGAGGGTTTTTTCAAATTTATATTTAACTGATAACAAAAACATAAAATTATACATCTATTAAAGGGGCCATGTTTTGTTCTAACACATATATACATTGAGTGTCAATGTTTGAATAAATGTAAGCATATTTATTTCTGCAAAATATTTCTTTATGGTATAAAGCTTAAAATCCTTTTTTCTAGATCTTTGAGAGGTACAATAATTTATTGTTATCTAAAGTCACCTTAGTATTTGACTGCACAATAAAACTTCTTATTTCTGTCCAGCTGCAACTTGGCAATCATTATTCACCCATTTCCCAGCTTTCACTCTGACACTAAACCCTATCTCTGATAAACATCATCTATTTCAACTATCATGAAATATTTTCATTTGCAGATTCAAATAATATGATGTGATAGTTGTCTTGTGTGCCTATCTTATCACATTTGTTGTAATGGGACTCAGTTTCATTCACGTTGTTACAAAAGCAGGATTTTATTCTTGTGGCTGAATAGTATTTCACTGTTTATATGTGTCACATTTTCTTCATTCATTGACTTGTTGGAGATGTAGGCACTGTTCACTTTTTGGCTATTGTGGGTAATGCTGCAGTGAACAAGACAGTACAGATGTCTTTCACACACTGATTTGATGTCCTTTGGCTTGGTACCTTGTAACGGAAGTGCTGTTAGTTCCACTTTTAATTTTCTGAGGAAGCTCCTCAGAATTTTCCACAATGGTCACCCTAGTTCACATTCTCATCCACAGCGTGTAAGTAGCTCCTTTTCTCTATAGCTGCTTCACCACTTACACGAGTGATGTCATATACCGGTACAAATTCTAAATGTGGAGTGTAATTGTGATGTGTATATATAATGTACCAATAAATTAAATTTAATTTAATAAAAGAAAGTGTAAGACTTAAAATTTAAAATCTACTTTTCTAGTTTTTTGAACTTTGATTAAGCAGTCCTTTGTCTTAAAAGCTATAATTGTTAATTTTATTGAATGAATATTTGATAACCTTAATTGCATTTTATCTAAAAGCTCTTTAAGAGCAGAAAAGCTTCTTTTGAGCAGTACAACTCTAGGGAAATATTTACATCAGCTTGTTGTTTTCCTCTGTCTTTTGATTTTTTTTTTTTTGAGACTTGCTTTGTAGTTCAGGCTGGCCCTGAGCTCACTATGTAGCCCAGGCAAGCCTCGAACTCAACAATCCTCCTGTCTCTGCCTCCCGAGTGCTGGGATTACAGGCATGAGCCACCACGCCCGGCATCTGTCTTTTGATTTTGTTCCATGAGAATCATCAGTTATTGTCTAAATATACCTATATGGAAGATAAATAGATAAATTGGAAAGGATTAACAATTTTTCTGTGGGTGTTGACTACTTTGATTTCCTGCTACCTTTCATTTCTCTTTTGGCAATACGTCATAAAATTCCACATCAACTGACAGCTGAAGGGAGACTCTCACATGTTCTCAGTTCCTCAAACTCCAGTGCATCAGCCTTCACTGAGCTCACCTTTCATTTCCCAAATCTTTGAGCCCCAGGACTTTTCGGTTTTACCTTCTTTTCTTTGATAACATCTTCTCTCAGAAAAACCTGAAATTTGGTATGATTTATGGTGTTTCTTTCATTAGAAGCTGTTTAGCCTATATTTGTTCTTCAGCATAAATTTTTATTTTGAAGTATATATTGTAGGGTGTGGAGCTTTGCTATTGTTTGCAGGATTTTCCCAGTATCTATTAACCCTCTCCAGGTAGACACTTACTTACCTTAAATGAATTTAGTTTTCTATACCATAAATGTAAGCATTATTTTGCATAGCTACTGGTTAAACAGTAGAGCAAAACTAAATCAAAGTAAATCGATGGAAAATTTCACTATAGATTATAAATATAGAGGTTCTTTTACTTTTTAAATTAACAAAGAAATATTAACCATAAGTATCCCTGAGAGATTAAATGTTTCATTGACAGCCTCTGGAGTGTAACTTTTTGAGTCAATTCTAAATTAAACTAATATCTATTCCCCAGTTATAGAAAACATTCTGATGTTACACAACATTTTCAAGTATCATTGATTTTCTCTAGAAACATAAAGAACTTCCAAAAATAAAGATCTAGCTCTGTAGTTCCCTATTTAGGTAAGGAGAGAAAAGAACATTCAAATGATGCAGAATCAATAATTCTAGTTTAAAATTTCTTAGCGGCAAGTAAATATCTATAATTGTGTGATAATATTCTACGTATATAATTTAAATGTTTCTCACATTTTATCATTGCTCTCAAACATCCTCGATTTGCTCAATTTTTCTACTTGTTCTATTATAAATTTAGAATCATACTGGGCTTTATGGGTAAGATGTGAGAGAAGCAGTATCAATTTCCATGGAATTATGTCTCTTTCACACAAATAGTAAATAGTTTTTCAACTTGGAAAAAAGTAGAATATGACCTAATCCAAGACACTGCATGATGTCTGCGCTGTGCTCACCACTGGCTGTTCATAGCCACAATTGACCCTCTGTGAAACTTGTGTGGTCTTGTTCAGAAGCCAAGCAGTGAGATAATGACAATAGCCCTTACTATAAAAAAATCAGATTTTTCGATCACCATGTTTGTTGCGTACAAGTTGTGGTTTAAATTTACCCTTTATTAAGAGAAACTGGCTGAGGCTTAATTTCCCTGTTCTCCAATTTTCCACAGAACCACTGACCACCACACACAGTGCTGTCACAGGGCTTCTGCTTCTTGTCAACTGCGGGGAAACAGGAGACTGATCATCACTCAGTAGAAGGGCAGTCTTTTTTTTCCCCCTGAGAACCATGAGTGACAAACATTACCTTATCTGAATTTTATTTAAGAGGAAAAGTGAAAGACAAAAAAAAAAAAACTATGGCATAAAATTTTCAATATTTTTGGAATGGGATACTGAGGCAAATATGATTTGAGAATTGCAGTACTTTCAGAGTGAAATTCTTTTCTGAAACAAGCAGGAACTAAGCCCTAATCCTTGCAGGCATCAGAAGCACTTCCAAAGCTGTAAAGTTTTTCAGGTCAACTTTACTATGTAAGTCGGTTTTTCTGAAATGATTATTGATTAAGACGGGTGTTAAATTTATAGGAAAAAACATTAAATTGACAGAAATGACAGACTGAATAAATCTGTAATATATTAAAAGTTCTTATGCAAATCTGTTAATATTGCTATATATGTATGCACATATAGATGTATGTATGAATGTATTGTGAGTTATGGCACTATAGGTTGAAATTTTTCTCCCTTTAGAAAAAAAAGTTTTCTCCAGGGTTGGTGGTGCATGCCTGTAATCCCAGTTGCTCAGGAAGCTGAGGCAGGAGGATCTTCTGAGTCCAGGAGCTTTGGGCTGCAGTGCTGTATGCTGCCCGGGTGTCCCACTAATTCAGCATCAATATGGTGACCTCCCAGGAGCAAGGGGCCACTGAGTTGCCTGAGAAGAATTGAAGTGGCCCTAGTCGGAAATAGGTCAAAAAATTTTTCTTCTTCTAAATTTTGCTTCACTTGAAATTAAGAAATAAATTTGCTTCATTCTCTTTCAATATGTAAGATTTCACAAAAGTCATTTACTTATTTTGTTTTCTTGGTTTGTTTTGCCTATATTTATTTATATGTGGGGATTGAATACACATTTCTAATTTAGTTCTAAGACTTGCTAATGAATTATTTAAATAATTTAATGGATGAATTATTTAATGAATTTTAAGATTATTATGTTTATAACTGCTCTTTTGATTTTTCTTCATAAAAGTAGAGAATTAAATCATCATATGTGTTTTTTCTTTGTATTTTTAGTACGTTTCCTGTCTCCTTGCCTTCATGTATTCTTTGAGATTTTTCTAAATATACAGTAAAGCATTTTATGAAGAAAGAAAATCACAGTCCAATATTTTTAAGTGGAATGGTTTTTAATTTATTTTTACTTAGACTTACACCCCAAAAGGAATAAGCATGCATATCAATACATAGAAAAGGAGTGATAATGAATATCCTTGCCTGATTCTTGCTACTAAGGACAAGTATTTTGCCTTTCACTATTTCCATATTTTAGTTTATAAAGCCTTCCTTCTTTTCCTGGTTTACTGAGATATTTCATCATTAACGGCTATTGAATTTTGTCAAATGTTTTTTCTTCTGTTGTAATTTTTGGTTTTTTTTTCTTCACTACAGTCTGTTGATAACATGAAGCATATTCACTGAGGTTGAATCTTGAATAAATCTGCATTTTGGGGAAGAATTTCCCCTGATGATAAAGTCTATCATCTTGCTATATTATCAGATACTTTGCTGACAATTAGCGAGAAGTTTTGTGTCTATATTAATGTAAAACCATGTTCTACGGTTGATTTGTCGCAGACTCTTTGTTTATGAGGATATGTTACTATCACAAACAAATGAGTCAGAAATTATTTTTTGCACATGTAGAAGAATTTGGTTATAATTGGTATTATTACCTATAAAGTCATTTGATCTTGAAATTTTATCTGTGAGATTTTATTTCCTTGATTGACATACAGACTACTCCCAACACTGAGCCATTTTGAGTTGATTTGTGAGCATATTTAAAGAGTTAATATTCATCTCTAACAAAATTATAAGTCCATTAATCTATTTCATCATAATGAACTTTGGTCTTTATCAAGAAATTTAATTCATTTAATTTTGGGAGTCTGTGAAGTTGTTTATAATATTCTGTTTTCATATTTTAATATTTCTAGGACTCATTACTATAATATACAATTTACTTTTTCTTTTTCTATTTTACTTGTAAAGAATTGGATAAGGGCAGTAAAGCATTTCAAAATACATACCTTTAGGATAAGGACAATTTTCAACTAAAATCCTTTGAAAAATAATGGGAGCAAGAAGGCCTTCAAATTTATTATTTTCTTCGTAAAGACAGTAGCTTAAAAACTCCTATATGAATGAGGTTCTTGCTATACCAAGAGGCATGGAAAAATCCTTTGATGAGGAGTCATAGCTGAGTTAGTGCTATGTGAGCAAATCATAGGAAGTTATTTTAGCTGCCTTCAATGTTACTTTTCTACAATTTCCTGTCTTTGTTCATCTGTTAATATTGCACTTAGTTTTTGCTGGTTCCTTTGATCTTCCTTTCCTAATGTGGGCTTCCAAATCAGTCAAAATTTTTATAAATTTGTGTTTTTCATCTGTGAATCCTGTTTATCCTGAGTTAATTATCAGGCCCAGCTAGACAACTAAAGAGGTCTTGGTAAAATTTTGTTTTCCCTACAAAATCATCTTTTGGCTTCACTGAAAATTTGTTTATTTTACATTGAATTGATTTCTATTCTTTTCATAATTATTTTGATCTTTCCACTTTATTTGGGTTTAATTGAATCTGTGCTTTTAAAAATGAGATTTTAGATGGCTTACTTATGTTTACTACTCTGTTCTGGTATTAGTACAGTGGTACCTTAGTTCAGAAAGTTAACTCACTCCAGTTCTGAAAAGGATGGACATGGTAGTGCTTGTTCAAGAAAGATACCCACGGTGGTGTATGTCACTGGATATCGAGTTTGTAAGCAAAAAATAGAATTTTCTCAAACACTCCTGTTTGTGAAACAAATTTTTTATCAAGAAAAACTTTGGGAAGTGATGTACCCCTGTAATAATGCTATATTTTCATCTTACTATAGTATTTCTTTAATAGGACATCATAATTTTAACAGATAGTATATTTAAATCAATATAAAATATTTAATTTTAAAATTTCTTTTTTTAATCCAAGTGATGTTTAGAAATGTGCTGTTTAATAAATATGTGAATTTTTTTTCAGATGTCTCAGCTGTGATTGCTAACTTAATTCCACTTTGGTCTAAGAAATGTCTTTAACTTACAGTAAATTAATTGAGTTCCACAATGCAATTTAATGTCATTAATACCTCATAATAATAAAACACATTAGTTTTCACCTATATGAAAGATTGATGATAGTATAGCATTTTCTGAAACTCATTTTCCCATCTCTTAGCTTTCACTTAGGTCAGTCTCACTAAGACTTGAGCATGGCTTTGTTTTTGTTGTAGTGGTGATTGCTTTGAGTTCACCATTGACTACATATCCCTGTGAAATTTCTTACACTTGCATGCATGGTTAAAGAGATTTGTTCAAAGATTCCTCTCCGGCTTAGTTCTCCTCTGTGTGTATACAATTTATTTGTCTATGCTCTTGCCTTTCCCTCAGCAAAGGACTGTCATTGCTTAATTCTTGTAGTTTGCTATCTGAATCGGGTGAAAGTCAAGATTTTTGTGAGTTGTCCTGGTGTAACCTCAAAATTAGATGCTGGCTCTCTGAGCTTTAGGGCTTCAGAGTGAGACTCATTCAAGAGTTCAGGAACAGTTTTAAATGTTCTATTACTCTCCAGATATTGAAAACTCTCTAAAATAGTTGCCTTAAAATTTCACTGAACCAACAAATTAAACAAAAGTATATAGGATATAGACACTCCATCTGCTGTTAAGTTAGGATTTTTGTTACTCTCGGCTTTCTATAGTCTCAGCAGAAATTAGTCTACTCCTTCTTAAACTAAGGAGAGCATTTTTCTATATTTTTCTATGAGGACATTTGATCTTATGTAGTCATGTTATATGTAATGTAGACATAGTTATTTTAAATTAGTCAACTATTATAATTCTAAAGTTTTAATATCCGTGTCTGTTAAAACTTAGATTTTTGGTGTATTTAATTCTGTAAATATTTGCTAAAGTTTCTCATTTTATTATAATCAGAGACTTGGATACACAAAACATTGGTATTTCACTGACAATATTACCAATTTTGATATGCTTTGGATAAAAGACAAAAAGTATAATATGCAAAGAAATACTTTTCATATGGTACTGAAAAATTAATAGAAATTTGATAATAAGAACTAATTATATATAACAGCTTATTTGTTGAGGTATAGAAATGTATTAGAAGTCTTTGTCTTATATTAATATGGCAAATATGAAATATGTTTTTATATAAATTCTAAAACTGTAAAGATTCTAAAATATTTAAAGTGCTTTTAAAGTCAAACTCTAGTTAAATCTATAAATTGACATTTCAGGAATTTCTATGTTCTGATTTTTGCAGTGGTATATCTCTGCTTATGATATTTTGGGATCTTGATTTTCTTGCTTATGTCTTTAGTTTATCAACATTAAAATCTAGTGCAGTGTATTTAATCCCTTATTTGATGTGATGCAGCCTCTTTTTATATAACAATACTATCAACAAAAAGACTATTCCTTCCAGTTTTATGTCTACTTTTATTTGAATACTCATATTTTCATAGAAGTCAATGATAAACAGTGATAAATGTTAAATGAACAAGACTGAGAAAAGAGCCTTAGGCTCTGCTGCTGGAAATGTCTCATTAACTTGACACTCTTCTATAAATAAGTGTATTTTGCTACAGATATTTAATATTCTAAAATCCATCTGCTTATTACCTGAATGTAAAGCTACATGTTGACATCTTCTCAACATATATGATAGAGTCTGATTTAATGCCATTTTGAAATTCAGATATGTCTTATCTATTTAAAGATCCACTTAATAATTTATTTTAAAGCATTCTGTGATTTATGCCTGTCTTTAAAGAAAATGACTATGCTAGATGATAGCAAAAACAGCTTAGCCACCAGTGCTTCTGAGTACATCTTTTAACTTTTAATGCATCCTTTCTAATCAAAAGATGTGCTCTGTTCTCCTTATTTCTGACAGTGGGGTGGCCCTATAACATGATATGACAAACAGGTTATGGTTGAAGAATCGTGTCACAGAGTAACTGTCAGACATGGAGAACACTACACTGCTTCTACTGTTCCTTCAAATTTGGATCCATCAAGAAAACAAGCCTCTGGCAATATAAACTTGTGCAATCATTATGGAGATCAGTATGGAGATTCCTCAGAAAACTAGGATTAGAGGTCTCATTTGACCCTGCTATTCCCATTAGGAATACACTTGAAAGAATTAAAGGAATCATATCATAAAAACATCTGTGCACACATGTTCATAGCAGCACAATTTGTGATAGCTAAATTTTGGAAATAACCCAGATGCCAGTAAACTGGAGACTGGATATAGAAGATGCTGGGCTTTTTAAATAAAATGCAGCATTACTCTTCCATAAAGAATGACAAGTTTGTCATTTATGCTCAAATGGACACACCTTGAGGACACATTAATAAGTGAAAAAATAGGTCACAGATATTTAAATACTGTATCTTTTCTCTGGTATGAGAACCTGTATATGTAAATGAGTTCTAGAATGTATGACAGATTTTGTGAAATAGGAAATACTCAAAGGGAATATGGTATGGGAAAGTAATGAGGGGGAAGAATAAATATGATTTAAAAAGAATAAGCCTATGTATTTAGGGGTGGGGATCGTAGGGTGGGTAGGGATATGGGTAAAACTGATAATTAACTCTTGTCAAATACAGGTTCAAATTCCTCAATGTTGAGTGTGATTGTGAGCTGTATACAAAATGTACCAATAAAGAATTCAATTAAAAAATAAAAGAAAGAAAGATAATTAGCCTGGAATGATGAAGTAAGGAAAGAGAAGCCAACAGAATGAAGTAATATTGCCAGCAGAGACTATCTAAAGAACTAGAGAAGTAATTGCAGAAAAAAAATGGAATTGCCTGTAACCTCACAAAAATAGTATTTGTTACTTAAAATACTAATTTTGGCATACTTTGTTATTAACAAATAGATCATAGATATATTGTCCATTTTAACCTTTTATAAAAATTGGAACAGATTTATATGAACATTCCTCGACATATCATCAGTTCTAATGAATAGTCAGAGAACATTCATTGAGCCTAGCATTTAACTCAGCGGTTCTGACATCTCCAACTGCCTGGCAAGCGCAGGATCCTGAGTGTGACCGCAGGAACCACACATATCCCAATGCTGGGTGTGGTGACTCACACCCATAATCTCAGCATTTGGGAGGCAGAGGCAGGAGGATTGCTGAGTTTGAGGCTAATCTGGGCTATGTAGTGAGCTAAGGCCCATCCTGAACTACAAAGCAGAGAAACCCTGTCAAAAAATTAATATTAAGGGGCCAGAGGGTTAGCTCAGTGGTTCCGGTGACTGCCTCACAAGCGCAAGGTCCTGAGTTCAATCCCCGGTAAACACATACAATGCTGGGCATGGAGACTCATGTGCACCAACAATCAATACCACATACCACAGTGCTGGGCGTTGTGGCTCACGCTTGTAATCTCAGCCCTCGGGAGGCAGAGACAGGAGGATTGCTGAGTTTGAGGCTTGCCTGGGCTTCATAGTGAGCTCAGGGCCAGCCTGAACTACAAAGCGAGACCCTTTCTCAAAAAAAAAAAAATAATATTAACATCTTCACTTTCTCATACAACAGAACAGATATGATATTTACACATCTTGGATGTGTTCTGAAGGTACATCCATTTGACGGATATTGTGAAAAAGAAAATATTCAAAGGGAATGTGGTGGAGGTGTTAATAATGAAGAGTAAAGAAAAACTGTGATGATGGTAGAAGAAAAAAAGGGAATCAAACCTTATGTAGTTAGTGGGTGGGGGTTTGTGGGGGGGTGGGGGAATGGGAAAACTGAGAATTCAATTGTATCATATATTGGCATAAATTCCCAATATTCAGTGTGATCATGATGTGTATGTACCATGTACCATTAAACATTTTTTAAAAAAGAATACATTCATGAGTTAATATTTGATCTTGTCAACAAACTAATTATCTTATGCTCTAGGTGACATGAGTTTTATGTCTATTTTTAGCCAGGATTTAGTATTCATCATGATAGCATATCAAGAAAGATTTTGAGATTTAATTCTGTCATATCTTCTACAGACAGAATAAAGTGGTAAATCTAGTACATTTGTTCTTATTTTAAAGTCTAATATGCTTTTTATAGGTTAATTTTTACAAAGTAATCATTTTAATGTTATATAATTCAGATTAGGATACTACCCTTTCTCAGTGATTACTATTAAGATATAATTGTATTATATGGAAATGATATGACATTATTTCTGTTTATTTTTAATA